>JBAJNP010000732.1:19559-80803 GCA_036877545.1 Yasuhikotakia modesta | reverse complement strand
TATATATATATATATATATATATATAGCATGTAGCGCATGTTCTTTTGCCTGGGGACCGCCTCCGTGGATAGTATTTAAATACAATCCTTATCACAGGAAACCAAGCCTCCATCCTATTCAGAGGATATGTGGAGCACAGGTGAGTGCAGTACACAGATCTCTGTAATGAATAGCCGTTGCTGCTATAATAGATGACAGTCAGCAGGGGTTGGTTTGAATAGCTGCGCCTACTGTAAATGTTGTCATGGCCAGAAGAAACAGTCCGTCTATGATAATGACACTGCAGTGGTGCAGCGTTCACACGATGCTTCCCTCAGACCGCATCAGCGTGTCAACAGAACGCACCGTGGCATAAAGAACGACCAAATCACCTCTATCGGCTCGGGCGATCTGCCCTGAGCCCTAGTTAGTGTCTCAAACTGGAGGTCACAAACTACCAGGGAGCCATTAGTGAAGAGGGTAATTTGATTCTGAGGACTGATACCATATTAAATACTTTAGAAATACTGCTTAGGTTGGAAAAAAAAGCTGCTTACATGGACAACAAATAGGAAGTTGTTGTAATGAATGCCTGAGCGGAGGACTTTCCGCTTGATGACAGAAGTAAATTACACTCACATTCTGCAGTGGCTGAGATAGCTGGTCTGACACTGAGGGCTCATGGGAAAACTGATGGTGTTGCTGGGTAATTATGCTCATTTGAAGCCACTTCATAGCACATAGATTTAATAATCACCTTATGCTGTAATGTATGCAAAGCGCTTTTTTTAGCCATTTTGTGTGGACCCGAATTTCTCATTATCCTTCCAATTGAAACAAATTAATGATTCAATAAAGACATGATTAGTATCACACATACTATAACATATATAAATGCTTGGAAATGAATATACTCAATATTTGAACAGAGTTGTTTTCACTGACACATTCGATTCTAATTCACTCACAGGGGGTATTAAAAAACCCTTTTTCTGTTTGAAACAACATGTTTTGTAAAATAGCTATTCAAATCAAATCGATCTGACTTGAGTTTCTTTGCCATTTCAATTACAGCATATCTGTGAATTAAACTACAGAAAAAAACAATTAGCTTTTTTTGATTTGTGCATCCAAACACACACTAACACCTCCTGCAATCACTGCAGCTCATCGTGCTAAATGCTAAACGCTAAGTACTGACCAAGGCCTGTTAAACGCTAAGTAACTGCTCCGACTAGCCAAGTACTTCGATTAGCATCATCTATCTATGAATTAAGCACAGAAGTCTAATTGTCTATCCTCTCTCAATATGTTTTTCTCCATTGTTGATTTACGATGACCCACATAGCAACACAGTGAGGATGACTAATGATGTTCTGCGAAGGCATGAGGCATCTTTTGTTTCTTCAACCTCATTTTTCTTCGCTGCACCTCCCTCTCGCTGCACCAATGAGCTTTGTGGTATGGGTGCTCTTTCCTGTACATTATCTTCTGAGGTTCTGTCTCCTTGTCCCTTATGTAAAGAGCTTTGGCTCTAAGCCTGTGGATAGTCTCCACCAGACACTAAATTTGGTAGATTCAATGCTCTTTTAAGTAAATGTCACTGAAATCTTCCACTGCGTATCGTCCACTCTGCAGAGGCAGATATGACAACACCTTTTATACTGAGCACACACCAGCCCATTCCACCTATTCAACACACTCAACTCCCAAAGTGCTTACTTAACATTTGTGTCAGTGGGTTCTATGGTAATAGGCGCGCACCCATTGATTATCTGCCATTTTCTCAGTGTGGCGAGCTGGGCCTGCGGCTTGATGTGCTATATGCAGTGGGACTACCCACTGAAATGCCACCGTACATATAATTAAGCATCTCTGGGGCTTTTTTATTATTCAGTTTTATTTATTTATTTACTTTTTCAGCTTTGAGAGTCTGCAAATACACAATATGCAGTTTCTCGAGGTGAATATATTTGAGGCCGGTAGCTTGAAGGGCAGTGGACCTGGGAAAACAAAGTACTGTATAGCTGGACACTAGTAATGGGGTTACCCTGTTAGATTGCTTTAGCCAAGCACAGCCTGTATTTTAGACCAGAAGCTGTAGTTCATAGTCGCATGAAGTTTGTATTTATATATTTAAAACAAGCATTGATTTTTTTTCTTACCTTTTCTTGTCTTTCTTTCTTGTATTTATTTAATTAATGGACATTGTTTTTGCTAAGATGGTCTGAGTGTATATATAAACAGTGATGTGTGTGTGTGTGTGTGTGTGTGTGTGTGAATGTTTGAATATAAATGTGTGTGAATGTGTGAAAATAAGTGTGTGTGTGAATATGTAAATATAAGTGTGTGTGTGTTAATGTGAATGTGTGTGTGTGTGGATATATACATACAAAATAAGATTCCATTATAATTTTCCATTAATTAAATAAATACAAGGAAGACAGACAAGAGGTAAAAAAAAGAATAAAAGACTAAAAAAAAATGCTGGCCTTCCACCCAGTCCAACGTCACACTATCCCAAAACAATCTGAACCAGAATGGAAATTTGTGCTGGTTTAAGTGGGTCTTTTCAAAAGCAGTGAAATCGCTTACAGTGTGTGTTTTTGTTAGACAGCAATAGCGGGGCAGCAGTTTTGAAGGTCTCCACGCCTAATTGGGTGA
Organism: Yasuhikotakia modesta; assembly: GCA_036877545.1. NCBI lineage: Eukaryota > Metazoa > Chordata > Actinopteri > Cypriniformes > Botiidae > Yasuhikotakia > Yasuhikotakia modesta. Next base: position 78,159 of record JBAJNP010000732.1, on the reverse strand, counting down.
TGTCTGCAGACTAGCTGCCCTCATTGCACAACCTCCTAAACGCCCTCCAACCTCGTTCTGACAAGGCTTCACAAATAAAGCGAGCACACACATGAAGGCCAGAGAAACACAGGCAGACAAGAGCGCCAGCTTAACCCCTGCACCAGCAACATCCATCAGCCGGAGAAATCAGGAGTGCTTCTGCTCCCTCATCCCAAACATAAGGTGAGATCCCACACTCAGACAGGTGTGACTGAGAAGATGGCTTCCTGGAGGATCGCCGTCAGCCAGCAACCTTTAAATGTCATTCCAGATGGAGATTCTGATACATAACACAAGGACGGAGGGATGTTTTCACAGTGTTTTGAGGTGGACTGTATTATGCATTGACATTGATCCATTCTGGAACAACAACAAGCAACTCAAACGTGTTGACATTCATTCGACGTCTGGAAAATAACAAACCGGTGCACAGAGTGAGCACAAACATCTTGCGCAATCCGCCTCGCAGTGTTGTGCGAATTTAATTAGAGGTTGTATCCTCCGTGCAAAATAAATACGTCTGAGAATTATTTATCTTATGTGTGTTAAGGCCAAAGAACTATAAATAAGACACAACTCTAGCTAAGTGGTTCTACGGCCCGTATCGCTCTATCCGTTTCCCCTGCAAAATCCAGCGCTACCTTTACTCAATTCTAGCACGTATTTCGCTCTGTCATCAACAATCATGAAATTAATATGACGAGCAAACACAGGAGCTGCATGCAGAGGCTCTTGCTTTCCAGAGCTGAGCGCTGCTGTCAAGGGCAATCACACAAAAAACATGGCTGTGTGCTGGAGAGACCAGTTCCTGCTTCAGAAGAGCATTGGGTTACGCAAGCACACGTCCACAACCTGTGGAACAGTCATTTCTTTTTAGTTATTTTCTCTTTAGCATCTCCTCTTCCTAACCTCTGGCCAGCTCTCATTTTCTACTCATCTCATGCTCTCTAAATAATGAAAGACCAAATTCCTGATCTTTACCCTATATATCCATCCTAATGAACCGCTAAGCCTTCGCAGACCCATATTTGGATACGTTTGAATGCAAATGTTGCCATTGGTAAGAAACTCACAGCAGCCGAGAGATTTTGTCCACAGACGTTATTAAGAACAAACGTTCCGGACAAACCCTGCAGTCCCAGAAATCGAGCTAATCTTCCCATTGCTTCTAATTTCTCGGGGTGAGCGAGATAGCAAACCAAACAGGAGAGAAGAACAGATCATGAATATTTCATTGTGAGACACAGCAACGATTTTAGACACTTTTCAGAAACATGGAAAACAAACAGAAGCGGTTCTGCGTTGTACTGTCAGCCACGTCTTGATAGACACTTTCTTTGCCTGATATAAACATGACTGTTGGCACACTTGCACTACAAGTACTTTTTGTTACAAGACAAAAAATAAATTCATGCCTGCTTGCAGTCTTAACATCTAAACAGAGATCAGAAAACTGTGGCTTTTTTCCTTCATTATAAGCATTTTTATTTGCCAAAATCTACAACAGTGGAAAGACAAGTTACACAGTTAAAAATCTTTTATATCTGTCTCTGCTGTTGGGTTTACACTGGGATTTCAATATGGTATTAGATATTCCACATTAGCCAGCAAGGGTCTGTTTGATATATCAAAATGACATAATGTCAGGAACTCTCCTTTAATGCCAACATAAGGAGGTTGACTCCAGTTCCTTCAGCTAAAGGCTAGTATTGAAAACCCTAAACTCCAACAAAAGATCTCCTCACTCTGTGTGTGTGTGAACCCCAGAGGCCAGATTCTCACATGAGATGTCTCATGCATTTTAAATGTGACATACTTCTAGAAAATAATTATCATGTGGTGGCAGGGATCGTGCAGGTATAGAGCTGTGGCAGTTGTCATGCATGCTACATTAGGAATACTTTCCCTAATGCATTCTGGAGCTATGGATAAATTAGACATGCTGTATAGACTTTTGAAGCAATCAAGTCCTTATAAAGACAAAACCCAATTGATTTGAACAGTAAAAGGTGGGGAAATAACAAAGGCTGGTGTCGTTTGCTATGCCTGACCGTGTCCGGGCGAGCATGTTTAAATCAAGCCTTGTGGGTTTCGCCACGTTATCCATACAGCATTAGCAAATGTGGTGCATACATCTTTCTTCAGTTTGCAAGGCTGCAGAGATCCCTGCTGACCTGAACTCTGCTCTCCCAGAAATATTTGATTAAGTCAGAAATTTATAGCATGCTGTCTTACGCCAGTTAAATGCATCCCCAGAGTTACGTTTTTTTTCATTTTCAAGATCCATGCCCTCATATTAGCCCACTTCGTTAATACAAAGGAGGAGAGCGTAGCGCTAGCCAGTTCATCTCTGCTGCCAGCACAGCTAAATGGCTCTCATCCCAGCTATAGATCACACCCGCTCACGTTTAGCCAGAGGAGAGGGGTTGTCAAGCGCAATGGTTTATTTTATAAAGCCCTCTGGATCACACTACGCAACACGTGTGGGCGTGTGTGACCAAACTTCTTCAAAGAAGCTCATGGGAGAGATCAGGGTGCTGGGCAGCCTCCAATGTATCAAAGTCCTGGCAAGTCTCTACCGCTCTAGCTTTCGTCCAGCAAGATGCGAGGACCACTTCATAATTCAAACGTGCAGATGGTGAGCTAGCAACATCTCTGCTTGATCAATGTGTCTCTGTGTCGTGAAGATCTGGGCGGTGGGGTTGGGCAGAGCCAGAGGATGGGTTAAGAGGTTGGAGGAGATGGAAGTTCGGCCAGGCCTGTGAGTTCACAATGAGCAAAGCGCTCAAAGCGAGAACGGAATAACTCATTATGGTGAGTGTGCGTTTCCAACAGGCCACTCTTTATCAGAGATTGGTGGTGGCCGTGTTGATGTTGATGAGCATGTGTGTAGCTTTGAATGAAGAACAAAAACGTTCTCATTAATGTCAGGCCGTTGGAAAACTCTAGGGAGTGCGGCTCCCACACATATGGTGATCAGACAGGTTTGAAATTGGGGCTGTGATGACGAAGGTCTGCTTGTGATCTTGGCCTACACTATCAGCCAATTAAAAAAAGGGTGACAGGTAGACAGAAGCGCATCTCAGTCGGGTAGGACACCAAACACAAGAAGCCGCAAGGGCTTTGATCAGGCTCCACTGTGCCCGTCTTTGGCTCTCCAGGGACCCGGCCATTACCTCCACTTATGGGTCCTACTCTGACAGGTATGAGCAGAGCTTCAGCTTTTCTCACTGCACCACACATGATCTGCACCCAATTATCAAAAGAAGGAGATGGAGTCATCTCCATGAAAAGATTTAACCAAACAAGGCTAGCAGGAGAAGTAAGGGCAAGATAAAAACATCATACAAGAGGCTGTTCAGAGCAAGATGTGCTCATTTTACCAAACTAAATGACAAATATCACGCTGCAGTTACAATAACAACATTATCTGGAAACAGAAAACGAGCTGCACTGTATATATTTTCAGCCACAGTAAAGGATGACGCTAGTACAACAGCAAAATCTTTGAAATAAATGTGAAGTAAAAATGTGCCTGTATAAAGGCAATTAAAACTGAAAGCTAAATATTCTCTTCTTGAGGCTTGGGGTGTTAAATAAGAACTCCACACACTGTCCTTTCAGCCTAAAAACTCACCCGGTATAACTTCACATATTTGTCATGTCTTAAGAGCTGGCTAAATTGGCTAAGTTAGCATTACCCATCCTCATAATTAGTAACGGGTGGAAGCACAATCAAGATATTTCTCCTTATAAAATGTCTTAGACTTCTGCTGTGTCCCTCCACAGGGCAGCTGGAGTCAGCAGCAACGCTGAAATTTTTGCTAATCTAAAAGGTGAGAGAAAAAGAAACCCAGACGTCTCTCAGCATGGGGGGAAGTCCTGATTGACAGCCAACACCTTTGTTTGCAAAAAGGGGCATAAGAGAAGTATGACCTCCCCTGTGCAGCCTGTTAGCATGACCGCTTTAGTCTGTGTGATTAGCTCTGAGAGTGGGCATGCCAATCAAAGGGAAGGAGGGCTGATCTCAATCAAACATGACGTAGGGGCCACTTAAATGTGTACCTGCCCACCTCCAAACATTTGCTCTCCGTCTGCACTACAGAGTCATGCCCACTTACTTTCTAAAACCCCTAGTGTGCTCCCTTGATTACGGCTGATCATTATATACACATAATTGAGCCCTTTGCAGACTTACAGGAAAAAGAGAGGCTTGAGATTCTGAAAATAACATTATCCTGTGAAAAAAGGGATGGATGTGACAGGCGAGAACAAATTAAAATCATACACTTTTGCTATTGCCATCATTTATGAAAAATAGACCCCTCCCTCTCTTCCCCCTTATAGCAGTTTCACTGCAGTGGGAATGAGGTTGAAAGCAGTAATCAGATGAGAGGCCGAGGACTCATTTGCCAGCCTACAGCGGTGGACTGCTAATGTCAGAGCTAGCCAACAGGGGTAAGCTGGAAAGAGCAGCCTATCACTTAAAAAAAATTACCCCATCTGCATGCACGCAGCAATTACCAGCCCTGTGGGGAGCCATCCAAAAAAAAGTGGCCAATGGCCTGGATGCTGGTGCCTGATCTGCTTCCTGGAGTAAAAGAGGACCTCATCTGCTCTGCTGTCTGGTCCACGTCGTAGTTTTAGGAATTGGACAAAACCCTCTAGGTAAATTGAATGAATGGTTAAGGAGGCCCTCGGTCCAGTTTGGAACCCAGAGCTTCGTCTGGGCAAACCAGGTGAAGCACATGGGCAAAATTTTGATTAATGTCTGTCTGAAACTTCTACTGAGGCACAGCACTGTAGCTTTGTCACACCAAAACTGAGGTGGCACCTAAGGGACCAAGTTCAGAAGATGGCTACATTTAAGAAGCTTAATGGCTGTCTTGGACACACCACTCTTGTACAGGCTGCTGTCACCTGGTGGAAGGTCTTTAATATTCCTCAGAATCAGTGGGGCTGAAGGTGGTCATGGCTGCCTGGGCAGGGGACGGCAGATGCTGGCCAGAGCTGAAGGCAGGTCCCTCTAGACACACCTCACACAGCTGAATCACCAGTGAGACAGAGCGTGTAGCTGCCAGAGCCCAAGGGAGAGTGAGAAGAAGGGACGAAGAGAAAGTATGAGTCAGAGAAAAGTGAAGATGGAGAAAAGTGGGCATTACCTGTTGAATATGCAAGAAACAGTGTGCCCACGTAGTCTCCTCTCTAGGGGCCAGTGAGCTGATATGGGTCAAATCAAGTAGGTGCCATTGAGCGAACTGAAGCGTGTGTGTCTACGTGTCTATAGACGTGTGTGAGGTAGCTTGGACAGTTCTTCACACACGCTTTCAACCCACTTCCTGGGGTTTGGTGGGCGAGAACTGGCTAGTGAGGATGTCATGTTAGCCACAGCCCAATGGGCAAGGCTGTTAGGAAGTCAGTATGTGTTTTTGAGTGCATCTCTGGACGACCTGCAGAACCTTGGATGTGTTTGGCTAACGATGGCCCTCGTGAGACAACTAAAGAGACAAAACAACACAACAGATTTTTCATACAGACCAAAGCAAGAAAAACTGAGGCAGAACCGAGGATGTACATACAATCAATACAGCAGCATCCGTTTCGAATGGGGTTGACAGTGTTTTTGTCCTGATTAAACGCCACGGTGTACATTTAATCTCCTCCGAAATGGTCTCTCATCTTTCATTTCTGGTAGTGCAGAAGGGGTGTGTGTATGTGTGTCAAGGATATTTAGTGTGAGTGTATGTGTGTGTGTGTGTAGTTATATGTATGCTTATAGAGGCATAAAGTGACTGGGTCCCTTTCCGTGTTGCCCCAATGCTAAATTAAGTGTGACAGATACAAAAGACTAATCACCTTCACAGCTTTAGCCCTGGCCTCATCTCCCTACTGGCTTATGACCCAAGGAGTTGCTATGGCAACAAACAAAGTCTCATTTATCTCGTCACATTTGCATTATTTTTCATGGTGCAGAAAATACCCCACGTTCTCTCTGCTGCAGTTTTGCTAGACAGGAAGCGTGCAACAAGCCTAGCTGTAGCATGCAGATGAATACATGTCCCCATTTGGTTTTAAAAGTAAAAATGAGGGAAACGATATACTGCAACCTCTGCAAGAATTATTAATGGCAAAATGCAACGCTGCAGAAACGAAGAGTAAACAGATGCAACAAAATCTGTTTTTGTTTGTACTACTCTGCCAGTATTTATTTAAATTGTATAATTGTTATAGTTTTAAGACATTCCACCTAATGCTATAGCTCAAATCAGGCTGAGCAACACATGGAGCCTGTGGGATTGCGGTAAACACGCTCTGTTTAGGCGTGCTGCGCGCATGGCCCATGCAGGAAATGCGCTGATGGATCAGCGTGTGGGCGCCTCATGTACACCTCCAAAATGCTACCATAAATCACAACGCCACAGCCTGCAACGCGGCCCGGCCCTGACAGCAGAGGATGGATGAAATCAAGGAGCCAGTGTGTATTAATACCCCTCCACGTCCTGTGCATGCGACAGGTAATTGCGGCGCAATGAATGCAAATACAAACGACATAATGACTCCCGCCCAGCCAAGCAGCACTTATGAGAAGCACTGCACAGACAAATTATCAATATTCATTTGCGAAAATAATCTCGGAGAAGACTGCCTGTCTCACTGAAAAATACTGCTGCACCCCGCTTACCGCAGCCCTGTGGCAGAATCTTAATATCAAAATGTTTCCTCCTATTCGATCCACTCACAGGGGGCTGGATTGTTTAAAAAGTACAATGCAAGCCCCTTTTGTACTTGAAGCCGACCGGCGGCAATCATTTTTAAAACAACAGAAAGAAACAGAAAGACTCCTTCACATCAAAGAAACTGGAGACAAGGATCAATGTGCCATTATCTCAGGCTGTCAATATTCCAACAGGGGACATTCAAATTCCTTTCCTTTGGCTTTCTAAGACATATGGTATGCATTTTCACTCAGGCATCCGCTGACAGGGCTCAGTTAATCCATTTCACTTCCCTGCCCTCAGTTTTTCCCCGACTCAAAGGCCAATCGTAACTCTTCCCTGTTCGATACAAATGTGAGGCATTAAGTGCTCTGCCTTGTCAAAATGATTCCTGGCTTGAGAAAAGATTAAAGCTGTAAATATAAAATTCTACATTTTAGTGGTACATCGGTGCGATCCGAGTGTCTAAAATATAGATAACTGCTTTGGAAATCATTAGCGCGCGGCACCGGGGAAGAGTAAAATTGCAACGGACACCCAGACAACAGTTTAGCCCACTGGCAAACATTTTAGTGGATGCAGTGTGGCTGAATATGAAAACAATAAAAAAGGACATTTTGAAAACAAGAATAATCATCGGACGTATGCATATAAAATTCAATGCTAGGTTAAACACTAAAGTCTAGCCATAAGGCAACAGCCCAAGATTGACAGTTCTGTGTTTGTAAACAACTGTGACAGGGCCATTTTCTACAGTGCTGCAATGATTCCACAATGCAGGTAGCTTAGCCAAATAGTATTTTTCCTACTAGAGACTTCAGCTCTGCCAGTGCTGCGTTTACTGATTAAAAATTAATCAAACAGGAATTAAAAAGCAGTTCTGGTCATAGCATGAACTAGGCTTTACTATTTATTGTCTCTTTTTAAAGGGCATCTGAGGAAAAATCTGCAGTGCAAGATGAGTCATCAACATTTTTGGTCCATTTCCTCTGAAAGCAGAGACTGTATATTAGAAATGTATTAGAAATGCATATATATTTGAAACACACTAGCATACCGAGATCAATGCATAAAGCTAATAGACATGGATTAAAAATAACGAAAACTTTTGATTTTAAGACAAGGCTAACTTTACAGGTTAAGCCTAAATTACCAATAACCACACTTCATCCCAATAAAGCAACACTGCTGACATAACGTTAATAAAAAACCACAAATAACAGGTGAATGGCTCAAAACCTGACAGCTTGACTGTTGTTTTATCAGTTTCACTGAAAGCTGTTTGTCTCCATCGTGTAAGTCTTTGTTTTCTGTCACCAGAGACGCGATAATTGTCATTACTTAACACCTTTCAGCCTCGAGACTGAAAGTTGAGCATTCTGTCAGTAAACTCGGCTCCATGTTCAGTTCCTAATGCTTCTCACAAAGGCCACGCACTGATAGCAGGAGGCACCTGCTGGAAAGAACAGAAGCAAGAAATCTTGTTTTGTAACCCATCAGCAAGCGACGAGGAAAACGTACAGTTTAAGCAATGTCTCTGAGGAACAGAAGACCAAATATTCCCTGGAGGAATTAGGTTGCTTCAAAACCAGACTGGCATTGAAAATATTGAGTTTACAACCTTTGATGGATTTCAGATTCTAATTTGTGGGTGAAAGGATTTTTACACTTGATTGGCTCAACAGATTTTTTTGCCTAAAGCTTTGAACGCTTTGTTGGAGTCGAAGGCTGAATGCACTGTAAGCACCAGGATCTACATACTTAAACCACGGCAAACTGACTCTAAATTTCCATATTAATCGTGACTCTTGGCTAACGACCTTCATCGCATTAAAAGTCTGTGTGGATAACTAATCTGTATAAAAACGTATCCTATGCATTTCCATGTACAGCACCCGACCAGATTACTGTAACACGCCTCAAAATCACTGAAACATGTGGTGACACTTGTGATATGTGCTGACACAAAAGCAATCCATTATTCAGAACTATTGGGTCATTTTTGCCTGCGTGTCTTGAATCCCAATCAAATCCCATTATAATCGCATATTTAAGCTCTGTAGCCATAATAAGATATGAGGCGAGATGCCTATATGGGTTAATGCGGTGTGCTGTGTGACTTTAGGGTCAAAGTAATATAATAACCAGTTTCCTCTCGTTAATTAGCAAAGTGCAGAGATGTTAAGCCCAATGGGGTGTACGGCTCACCCACAATCAAGGGAAATATTACACAGGCATCATGTCCTTTGGCATTTAAAGCTGTATTCAGCAGTTTTTTATGCGAATCTCTAAAGTAAAAAATGATAGAAAAATGATGAAGTGTTCAAAGGTTGGAGTCGCTCTTGTGAGCGTGAAATTATACCCTCCTGGTGCAGGTTTATTCATAATGCTTTCTAAAACTACCTTCATATCCCAATGACACCTGGAGAGACATCGCTGTTGTTTTCCTAACACATGAGCTACATTGGTGTGGCATTAGCATTATAATACAGCAAAGAATAAGAATGTAAATGAGTAAGTGTAATGGCAATAAAAGCCAAGAAATGCCACGATCGGGGTTTGAGTCCAGGGAACACGCATGCTGATAAATACTGCGCCTGGATAATAGTGTCGGCCAGATAAATATATGCAAATGAATACAGTATACTTAACTATAAAAACATTACAGGTAAAAATCCTGGTTATTTTTATTTATTTTTGTGTGAACTATTAGCTACATTTGATAAGTTATAATGTGACAAAAGAAAAAAACATGGCACAAGAACTCCTGGACAAAAAGTATGTAGGTAGTAAATGGATAAATAAAGGTAATTATTTTGGCTCATGCCGCCATTGCCTGGGTTTCAGGCTCAAAAATGGGGAATTGGTACAGTGGCTAAGGATCAGAGCTAGTAACAAAAAGGTTCATTATTGAACTCATGGCCACTTAACCCCAGGTTACTCCAGGGGGATTTACCCTGTAATATGTCGCTCTGGATAAAAGCATCTTCTAATGTCTGCTTATGTATGTGCGCTGTGACCCGGTCACACTTTCTTCCCATCACATGCAGCTGCAGGCATAAAGGCAAGTTTCATCGCGTATTGCTACACAGGGCTTAAAGCCAAGCTGTAAAATGCTTTCACATCTACTCTGAGGCCACAGCTTTCCAGCCCTCGTTTGTGGAGAACAATTAATACATAGCAATATCTGCTGTGACACCTCCTGTCGGCGTACGGGAAAAACAATGACAAAACGCTTGACCTTTGGATTCAAACTTAAATCCGCGCGACTCTGGACGAGCGCGGAGTGGAGTACGTCTGAATTCATCATCGCGTGCAACGGAGGCTGGCAGCCAACTCCACCTCTGAGTTAAAAAACAATCCTGAGAAGCCGGTGAGGTCAGGGGCGATCCATAAATTATCCAGAGACAAAGACTCTGCCACTGTGCATTATTTAAAGAAAAGATCAATACACTTTTGCGAGTCAAACTCCACAACCTATTCTTCTTGCTTATCAGCAAACTTCTAAACAGGCACTTGCACACGGTTCAATTATTCAAATCAGCCTTGAAATTGCTGCCTTTGTAAACATACGAGGGTCTTCAGATTCATTCTGCTGTATCAACCCCCCGAGAGGTCATTTTTTACCTAAATGCCCATTAAAATCCCATGTTAAAGTTCATTGCGGTGATTAAGATTTACTTAGTCATAGCAATTGATCATTCATCAAGATCAATTGGATTAGACCTATTATTTAATTATCAAATGGTGTCCTGGCAGAGGACAGTCAGATACAAGAATTTACGGGATCTAATCTGATCATATTAAGTCATCTCTGACCGCTCCAGGCTCGGTGGTTAACAAACAAGGGCCAGCTTTAAATGTGATAAACATCAGTGCATAAAAAGGCAGTCCTTATTGATTAAAAAAAGAACAGTTCACACAAAAATGAAGATTTTGTCAATATGTACTCATGTTGTTCCAAATCCTTATACTGTTAGACACAAACAGAATTTTTAAGCAGCTATTTTTTCTAATACCAACAGTCTATCAAAACTATGACTGGGTCAAGGGACAAAAACAACCAAAAATGCAAAAAAAGAATGCATGACTTGTTTACTACATTTCTGAAGTCATTTCAAATTAAATGTCACCTGTTGCACAGGCTGAATAGTATTAACATCAAAAGTTATTGGCTATTGTGAACCACATGATCAGAAATAGTTTTTAAAAAAATTGTTCCAAAAATATCCTGCCACTATAGAATCACATTTTTTATAGAATTTAATATAACATTCAAACTTCCAGCAAAGTTACAGCTAAATGTTTAAAAGGAACAACTTTTAATGTTCTGAGAACATTTCCTGTTAGTTGTTCAATAAAACCTGTCATTTTTTTAGAAAAGAACTGCTTCAAAAATGGTCTGTTAGCGTTCAATGATGAACTGTTTCTTTAAACAGAGGCAGTTCTCTGACACGCTCATTCTGAGAACGGAAAGGTGAAAAATATCCCCGAAATCTCTTTAAGGAACGAAGTGTCACACCACAATTCGGCTTTGCAAAGGTGCCCGGAAAAAAAGCACTGATCCTTCAGCTCTGCTTTAAATGTTGATCAAAACTGATCTGAAGGTAGTCAAGCTTAAGAGTTAAGCCGCGAGCACGAGAAGACTTCAATCTACAGCTCTCTGCAGGGAGTGACACATGCAGACCCCTCTGATACCCTTCCTTCCCAAACAGCGATGGCTGCGAGGAGTTCCACTATTGCTCGGGGAGAATTAATCAGCCTTCATTTTCATTCACCACAGGGCCCTCAATAAGCTCAGACTCCAGATGACTGCAAAGTCTGTGTGTCTACCTCACAATCAACTCCTTAATCCACTGAGAACTTCATTTCCCACAAACCCTCACGAGAAAGCCCCAAACTCTACGCACTGAGGTAAAAACAGAGGAACTGCATCCTTACGCCATTTAAAAAGATAAAAGAACTTTTTACCTGGCCTTTTATCTATGCTATCTGACCTTTAGCTAGTGAGAGGGATGGCTGCCATTATAAGCTCTTTTTTCTAAATGATCTTTGCTGTAGGCCACGCAGACCTTTACCAACCTTCAGTGTTCAAAGGACAGAATCCCCATTAGCTGCCTGGTATCTCGCTCCACATCGGACAACTCCTGAGAGGAGGCTGACAAATAGTGAAACGATGAGATCAAAGCGTAGGACGGGTCTATTAAACACCCTAATATCCCTAATGAAGTCAGTCGATACTTTCACTTTTTATCTTCTCCACGTTCAAGTTGTTCTTCTTCTCTGACACAAGGGGTACACCAGCCACTCAGTCAATATCTTCATCCGACAAGCTCCTAGCAGATGTATCATCTGCATGTTTCCCTCTCTAACGCTCACCGAAATAGTTTTTTGGTTCTGCCGGCTATTTAAAATAAAATTAAAAAAATCTAATGTTTACACAATTTTACACTATGTATCAGGAAACTATATATATATATATAAAAATCGTAACATTTAATTAAAACAAAAATTACAAAACACTGCAGTACAACCATCACACAGGATGGAACAGAAAGCAGGTGCCCCGAGACCCCTTAAGAATCTGTACTAATTTTAACTTTAGCAACGTGCAAAAATAAACAAACAAATTAGGAGAGCAAACAACACAATGCAATAGTCAGAAACATCTGTCTTAAACTGCATGTAGCGACTACGCTTAAAAGGAGATTCATTTTTGAAAACACATTTTCCAAGAGGGTTTTATCATCAAACTCAACCAACAGCTAAAGTACGACTAATTAACCAACTATTCATGCTAGAAATAACAAAACAAGCAAAAAAATACACTGGTCAGCCTCACAAACAAGCCAGCCTGTTCTCAGGATGCTAGTCACCAATCTCTACACCCACACACAAAACTACACACACTACATACTCTTCCTGCTTCACACACACACACACACACACACACACACACACAGGTTCACTCTGCCTGCTTCACACACGGTGAACCTAACGCCCGGGCACTGAAGCAGAGCATGGGCAGAGCACTAGAAGTAATTAGTGATCTTGATAATGGGCTGAGGCCAAGAAAGGTTGCTGCTGATCTGGCCTAATTGCTCAGATCCATGCCAGCCCTGGGTAGGACACAGTCGGATAATAGCCTTGGCATGACGGGCCTCTCTTAGCACAACGGAGAGCAGCTTTCATTTCACAGAAATATCCATTTTCATCTGTGCCTCTGGGGAAGAATGGAATACAAAACAAGCAAGCAAAAAAGCGTCTAGAGGAGCCCCGCAACTCAAATCTGATGAAAATCATTAGGAATTCAGCATCTAGGAGTGAGGGACAAAATCTGCCTGACATTTCATAAGGCACCTTTACTGAAACACACACAAACACAATAAAACGGAGAAGTGTCTAAATTTGGTTTAAGCTGACAGGGCTTTTGATCTTGAAACGAAATGATATTGGTGAAGACGTGGAATTACTTGTGAAAAGGTCACTGATCTACTGACGGATAGCCCGGCGTGATTCCAAATTTCAGATTTGTTTCATTCAAAACTAAGCATGCTTGTTGATTTTGGAGGAAGCTGGAGTCTTTGTCACAGCGCGGCACCTTTCCATCGGCTCCCTGTAGCCAATAAAAGCAGGGCCTGCCTCTGTATGGAAGACTGGTGCACAATGGTGCCCTCGCTGGTCCGGGAGGGAACAGGGCGGGGCGTCCTGGGTTACCAAGCATGACACGCCAGGCCCTTGCCTCTGTTTGGAAGCACACGTTGTGGCTAACGGGCTAGCATGCTGGACGCCGCACCATGTCACTCTCCTCCGACCTGAGAGAAGCCAAGCAGTTAATGAAGACTCCGCCCTCACACCCTGAACCACCAACTGCCAAATCCCTCACCAACATATTGCTGCACCCATGACCCTCATCATCATCCTAATCATCACTTTCAGCTGCCTCACACCATATCTTCATGATATTCCTTATACATATTTTTCATATATATATATATATATATATAAAGCAATCTGTAACTTTCGTCTCTTTGCCACCATCATTGTAACATAAAATTGCAGGTTATTTAGCATATTTTTACATGTTGAAATGAAGCCAAACCGACATTTCCATGAAAAACAGACCTGACTGTTAAAACTATAAATCATTATTATAAACGTACTATTGGGAAATGGAGTATGGTAAGGAGAACATGCTAAACACTGAGCTGCCATGTAACTGTTTACATCAGCTCTGCAGTGAATAATATATTGCTCTGGCCAAAATGATGGCCTTTTGGACTAGATTGCTCAAAAAGTTACCACAGTTACCACTGAAGAAATAGGCTGTTTGCCATCACCATGGTTTAAGTTTGCTGGGCTCCATCACACGTGACTGGAGAACCTAAATCGGACCGACGGCCCACGATCGGAACGGCCCCATTGATCCCAGAGAAGCGAGAACCACATCCAAAATGTCAAGGAGAGACTTACCTAGAGGCAAGGAAAAGAAACAAGCAATTAATACACAACTCCAAAACAACTTTTCAACCACATTTTGGGCCGGAAATAAGAATGAGAAAACATGAGACTAATATGTCCTTTTTTCTGACCTCAATGCTCACTCATTTCTCCCGATGTCCCCAAACTCAGATTAACCTCGCGCACAGCTAACAATCTGACTGCGAGGCACAATTAACAGAGAACTTCTGAACCACGCGCAAATATTGCAACGAGGCACCAAACGCTTTATTTTCTGCATAACATTAAGGCCCCGGCTGATTAATAATTTATCGTAAAAATGCATCTTGAAATTAAAGCCCTTTTTTGCCGAGCAGCGGCAGGCAGAGAGGCTGTTTTGAAAGATGGAGAAGCAACGCTGGTACTTAATAACCCTGACACAGAGGGATTGCAATTAAGGGTTCACATTATAATCTGCAATCTTGTTTTATTAGGTGGATGTGATGGTAATAACTAGTGTTTCGCATAGATAATTTCAGCGCCGGTTAACCCGATCACTGTCCACCAGGACAAATGCTGCTGCAGCTGCCAAGAAGCCTGTGAAAGATGGAGAAGCAAAGGTGCGAGTAGAAAGAAACTCTTTTATATCAAGGTAGCAATCATAGCTGTTCATCAAAAACATAAAAAAGCATACAGCTCCTTACATCACTGTCAGCGCGCGTCTTTTCATAAGGGCTTCATGCATAATGCCTTGCATGAAAACTGCGCTTGGTGAGAGCCGACACGGATGAGACCTCAAAGAGCGCTGAAAAGTAAAACAGGAAAGAGTGGGAACTTTTGCAAAAGTCTGCAGGGGAAAAGCCATTTAAGGCACCGCAGCAGGATTGCGTTGGCTGACGAGCCCACAGACTCGACTGAAGCCTCTGACTCTCTCCGTCTCACAAACACACAGAGACAAAAAACAGAAAAGTGTTGTGTGATTTTTGCTTCCTTGTTTTATGAAGTGCTCTTTGAGTGACACTACAGCCATTTTTTTTTGAGCTGCGTTTTTTAAGTCGCACGCAATAAATCTGACATCTAGGTTTAAGACGCAGAGAGAATATTCAAACCAGAAGACTGTGCCGAGGCGTCTGAAATAGCAAGCGGGAGGCGCTTGGTGAGTGACAGCTACATTTTTTTAAAGGAAGACGCTAACAATGATATATGATGTTTCGTGTAATGAAGACGTTGATTTGCTGTGGCATAGAGCAATTATACGAATCGTACCGTTCTGTACACCGCAATACACAGTGGATGAGAAATTCATATGACAACATCTATCCTAAAGAATGATGTGCTCCAAGGCCTCAAATTCTCCCTTTGTACAGTGAGCCGGACACTTTACATATGTGCTTTATAAGCAGCATCTGCTCTTTACAATACATTTCTTTATTTGCCAGATGCTTTTGTCCAAAATGATTGGCTAAAAGTATGTCAGTTACGGTTTGTTTATGTTGATATGACAGTATTCAGCTGGCCTATATATGATCTCAATATGCTGGCCTAAATGAGTGACTTCATTCACTTAAAAATTAATGAAAACTAAATAGGACAGCCTATTATTTTTAACATATTTATAATGGTGCCATTTATTTACTAAATCCTTCCCATGGGGATACCCAATACTTAATAATATTATGTGTACTAGAACACCTAGACTCCAGCATAGATATACCACATCCTTACAGCCTTTGCTATCCCACAATCCTTTGCATGCAGTTCCATGATTGGTTAAAAAAAGGACAGCATCTGAATAAGCGACTGAATGGTGCACATTATTCAAATGTCGTTTGTGACTCCATTTCTACTGTGAAATAAACACTACAGTGACAAAATATTTGCTTGATTGTGTCTAAAGTTCACTTGAATTTGTTGTAGATCATTAGACATGACGTGTCAGTGCCTCTGAAGCTTGTCTGGAAGCGATTTCCCCACGAGGAGCCTTCACACGCAAAACGTTGCTTGTGAAGTCACTGACTGACTGGCCGGCGAGGCAGTTGCCTCAGGATTCAGACACAAGCCTTTATGTGTAAAACTTTTTTAATGAGGCAAACATTACCGAGAGCACCTTAAAGTCAGACCGGGTTCATTACAAAGATTTGTTTCACTATAACTGCAGAAGAACAGACAAAAATACAGAGAGAGAAGAAGAGAGATAGACAGTGAGACAGGCTGAGGCGGAGATTGGGAAAGGTTTGGAAGCACAGACAGCCCGTGACAGAAAAAAAAAACACTCTGGTGAACAACACAACTGCTGACAGCTTATTTGTGACTTGATGTGTTCACTGGCTGAAAACTCCTCTGTTGAGTCGATAGAGCTGGGAATTACTCTCTTTTGGCAAACAACACCTTACACTATGGAAGACGATTGTGAAAGCTGCATACTACCTGAATGCTCAGCCTGCATATCAGTCAAAGAAGAAAGGCAGTAAACACATACAATGCACAGCAGAAGGTATGTGGAAACCATCTTCTAATTGTCTAAGTGTCTTAATGGTAGTGAAGATAAAACCTAAAGACCCAGTGAAGCTGGGGCTTAATTCATATATAGTAAATATATATGAATTAATATATATTTACTATATTAATTCTTAATTAATATATAGTAAAATTCATATATAGTAAAAGTTTAATTCATATATAGTAAATATACTATATATAGGCTATAATTCATATATAGTAAATATATGAATTATAGCCTATATATAGGCTTAATTCATATATAGTAAAAGTCAAACTATATTTAAGAACAATTATAATACAATACAGTGAAATTCTAGAGAATTCTGTCTCCAACCTTGTAGCATCGGTTTGTGAAGAGTCCTTTTTGTTCCATCAAATAAAGTCCAAAAAGAAATTATTTACTGACCAAGACCTAAACCTCACTGATAACCTCACTGATGTCTGAATACCAGCATATCTGAGCAAAACTTACTGTTAAACTCAAATCAGAACAAGAAATCACAGCTGTCCTGTGTTAATAACTGCCTCTCAACCACTGTTCACCAATACATCATTTGCAAATAGTGCTTTGGCCTCTGCACCATCAAAACTCTGTCATCATAAAACTTTATGTTCATGCTCTTAAAGAGTATAGTAATCTCCCCTGGTGAGCACACTTAGCATGCAGTGTGCAAACTGAATCAGCAGCCCCCCTATCAACTAGACCCGATAATTAGCATGCAATCATTAGTGGACGTGGAATCGTCTCTAACTAATACTCATCAACCTCTGAGCTCCGCTCCGTGCATTCATATCCCTTTAAAAGTTACAAATTGAACGTGTAATAGATTTCCACTGATATGAGCATATTGGAATGGTGCATATTAATGATAACATTAACCAGCCACCATCACACTACATTAAAATATTAATGAGCTGTCCCAATGAGAAAATTAAAATATTTAATGTGTTGGTTGGATATTCTTTCCACAGTGCTCTTGTTTTCCGTTACGGTCCCAAAAGGGAAAGATGGGATATTTTTACTCTGGAGTTTATGTAGACCTCTCTGCATTCAGGCCCTGTGTGGGAAACTCTGATGTCTTCTTCTGTGTAAGTTGAGTTAAATTTCCATTTTTGTGCACACACAGACACACACACACACACTGACACACACACACAATTTTCAGGCACACAGAATTTTCCTCCATTCTGTCTGGAGCAAAGCATTCATGGCAGGGGAACAGCTCTGGCAAATGACTCATCTGAGGGCCGAATCAAAGCAGAGTGGCATCTGGAGTGACCCAGATTTCAATGTGTCTCCACAGTAAAAGGAGTCACTTGACTTCACATATCATCAATTATGAAATGGCCCTCGATAAGAAACACAGAGCAGGTTGGTACATAATTCAAATGTTACAACGAATTCACAAGTGGGGAATTTTGGTTCAAAGCCATCTTTTGTCGCTTCGATAATGTCTGTTAATTCTCATCCAACTGTTTGCAAATATACACAATTTCTACAAATGTCAATACATTGGAAGTGATGAAAGCACATTCTTATCCAATCATTTTGCGTCCTACTCTGGGATGCCCTCGTGGCACCCGGCACAGAGAACAGAAAGAAGCCAATAAAGAACAGGAAGTTAGAATAATCACCTGCTTAGTATTCCAAATCCTCTGCCTTCAGAATGCAGCCCAGACTCTACAGCTGAGACCAGTTGAAACCTAGTAACACCGGCTATGTATATGTGTAGACAGAGTAGACATGAATACAATTAGACGTCATTTTGACTTCTAAACTTTGGATGCCCATCCAAAGTCCCTCAGGCAGAATCACTTCAGCTGTAGTTTTTGGCTGTGTTGATATTAACTCATTAGCATCAAAGACTTGAGGGCTTGATAAACTGGCTGGTATGAGTTTCAGACCCTCCTGGCATCTGCAGTCAGGGTGTCAACCAGGCCAAGCCTCGCCCCTGGCTTACGCCTGATTCGACAGGACAAGGGCAAAAGCATCACTTGTCCTGTTCTTTCACTGCAGCTTTCATGTTATAGATCCAACCTCAGCAGTATGAGGGGAAACTTTTGTTGCTGACACAATGAAGTGAACAACTCAAAGTGATTCTAATATAAATCATTATAATGTGCTGCCTAAGTATTTTAAAGCATTAAGTACTGAAGTTCAGAACTAAACAGTTTCAGAAACCGAGTCTACTGGTCAAAAGTTTAGGGTCACTTTCTTATTCTTTTCAAGAATTTGCAAAAATTCTCTTGGCATTACTTTTAATGCTTTTGAAACACTAATAAAGAAGTTCTCATCTATTTTGGGCTCATTTCTTATTATCAAGTCCAACTCAATTGTTTCAAAAACATGTAATTTTAGCTCTGCAATTTAATGAATTAAAATATATGTTTTTCAAAAAAATATATGACAAATATATGTTTTTCTACAAAACATAAGCCTTTAGATTTAAAACTAATGTCTTTAGATTTATGTCATATAGATTTATGGTAATTTTAAGCTTTTGACCGGTAGTGTATGTTTCTTTGCTGTTAACGGTACAACAATGACTTCAACTTTTATACCAATGACCACAAAAAACTCTCAGGTAGTTGCTATACAGTTTGAACAACATGTTGATGACACACTAACAAATTCACCTGAACACAGAGACCTCCAAGTTGTCATTTACAGGAAATCTTCTGCTGCCCACAGAGGGGCCGCTGTAGATTCAACAGTGGGCTGCACGGTGCTGATTAGGGACGATGGAGGTCCTGCGCTCTCCAGATCTCTCAAAGCCTCCTCTGGTCTTATTTCAGCCTTAAAATCCCTCCATCTCTCATGTCAGTCCTCCAACCTTCTGACCCCTCCCACATCTGCAAGGTCCTGTCCAAACACACCTGTCACTCACATCTCCTCTCTGACATCTCCCGGCCAATGGCAGGCGAGCTGAGATTGACACAGACAGCCACAACTCATTGGGCTGGAGACTTATCACCAGCAGGCAGCTTGTAGAGACGAAGAGAGCCAGCCCTGCCAGTTTCACATCACAGCCAGCTTGCTTGCCCATTTTTCCACCGCTTTTCAACAACTACAACATTTGTCAGTAACCGCTAAAAGAGGCAGTTAACCGGCTAGGTATATCTCAGGAGGAGAGCCTCTCCCCGAGTATTTACACATCCCGGCAGATAATCTTTTATCCCTGCGCCACGCTTTCAATCACAGTATGAAATTGAATTACACATTCAACGGAATGCTTTGCGGTTGTGTTTCAATTTCGTTGAACTTTCAGCGTTCGAGACGGCGTGTCAGGGCGGAACTTTCATGAGACGCGGCAAATCGAGGGGCAAGATGCTGAGCTGCACTTGTTCTGACAGTCAATTAATTTGAACGGAGACGAGCGATAAAGCAAAGCGTGTGAAAAACCTGACAAATTTCTTGTTTTATACAACCGCTGTCTTGAAAGTGACTGGTCCTGATATTCAGAACCTCGTTGTGGGTGGTTAATTCTCACCGGTGAGCGCCATCGGGCTGTAATTGCAAACCCCTGACTGGTGTGCCAATGCTGTGCTTTTCAGCATCAATGACAAACTCGCTGCATAACAACACTGTTTCACTTAACAACACACAGCCTGTTCTGAACCGCAATGAGAGCCTGATTTATTTGTTCATATTCTTAAGCCAGCAGCAGACAAAGAACACAGGTGCGTGTAAACGCTGTTAAATGAAAGCTGGAGAGCGGCCCCTCCTCTCTACGCACCAGTGTTGACAAACATATTATCTGTAGAATGGGATGAGTAAGGCAGGAAATGGCTCTCTGCAGAATTCACGATCGATCCTGCTTGATTTCTCTGCAAGTTAGACAAACCCAGTCAATTTCCCTGCCAGTGGAGCTCACACTGATTCTGTAATTGCCAGGGGTCCAGCAATACAGTATTAAAATTGCTGTTTCATGATATTATATGTATGAGGGCAAAGAAATGATTTAAAAAAAAAGAAAGTGTACTAGAAGCAAGTGAATTTCATTAGCTGATATATATTAATGCTGAGATATTTTTAAATAATTATCTGATTCTCTCTCTATATATACACACATACATTAATAAATATTTTACATAAATGGTGCTTGGAGTGATTTTGAACAGGCACAACTGATTTTATATGTATTTTGGAATACACACACACACACATTTAATTTGTGTGTGTGTGTGTGTATATGTGTGTATTACAAAATACATATAAAATCAGTTGTGCCTGTTCAAAATCACTCCAAGCACCATTAATATAAAATAATATAAGAATTCTTGGAGTCAAATTGGAATCTGAGGTGTAAGATTAAATGTTTTAGAATAAAGAGTTTTGCACACACATAAGATTAACTAACCTAACCAGAGGCATGAGCAGTAGTTATAGTGACACTCTTTACCTAGATTCACTAATAATTTAAACATCACTCCCTCAGGTCTCAGTGTATTTATTCGATATAGCAACACAACAGTATAGCAACACATCCATATTGATTCCTCTCCTTCCACTTGTATTTTCCAATGTCAACATTGGCTTGTAATTTACATACCCACATCCACCTGTTTCCCGGCTATTGATTGGCTCTCCTGTCTTGCTCTGTGTTAGCTAACAGTCTCCATAAGTATGCAGTGTCTTCACACCTGCTTTTCCATTTAGACGCCGGAGTACAGTAACTTTTCTCAATGACATACAACAGCTAAACGCGCAAGACCTTCTTCAGAACGAAGAAACCATCATTTACCAATTCATTTCCATCTTCCTCTTTATCGTACTGTGTACTCGATGCCGAGAGCTTCAAAAAAGGCAACAGATTCAACAGCCTACCACCATAATGAAAGCACTACTGTGAGGGTGTGTGAAAGCGTACAGCCTGCAGTACAGTTTTATGACTGCGCCATTATGAATTATCTCACTTAAATCCAAATACAGATCCATATCTGCTTAATTACCTCACGAGTGAATTGAAGCAAAGCCTGAAATGATTTTCTCACACCCCCTCCAAAAGCTGAAGAAGCCTGAACCGGTTTCCAAAGCAGCGGTTTATTTCTGAACGCATCAGGATATGAAACTTAAGGACCATTTTACTGACAGTATCTTCACTGCTTGAGGCGCTTCCTTGTCACAGATGGCAGACAAAGGTGAAGCGTTTAAAGTGGGATTAGACGTCTCCTTTACATGTATTGTATTGTCTGAAGCGCCTGTGTGGACCGCTGTTCAGGAAAACCGCTGTTTAGGAAAACCGTTAGTACTTTGGTTTTCAAACCTTTTCAGAACCCTATAGAGCCGGATGCTGGAAAATTCAGGCAAACAAAGAACAACACAGACAAACTACAAGCAAAGCCCCAAAAACTCTGAAAACAGGAAGTGTCTTTTCATGTTACTGGACCATATAAAATAAATGACTTCCACCCGTCATCAAAGCTGAGGGGGAAATTTCAAAGTTCTGTAAGGAAATGAAAGAGCGTTTTTCTTTTACTTTCCATTTTATAAATTCAAAATGACTGTTTTCCTTTCTTTTTCCCTTTTCAAACCTTTTTAACCAGTTCTTGATGTCTGTGATCTGTCAGATCACATGACAGAACCTTGTGACATATACAGCAATAACCTCCCCTGATACAACTCTACTAAGAGTGGGAAAAATAGCTTTCATCTTAAAATTCACTGAAGCCTGTGGACTACATGCTGCACAACATTAAGGAGATATAACAGCTGAAAAATAAGAAGGTAATATTGTGAGTTTCAAAAAGGTTCTGCCTTTTTTGTGTGTTTGTCCTATATACACATACATATACACACACATATACATACATACATGCATGCACGCACGCACACACACACACCTATGTACTTATGTCTCTAGTGACACCAGATTACAGAAAAATCACATTCACCAAAACATCCACAAATCCAGACGCAAACCTGGGTCTCCTGACTGAGCATCACTGCGCAACGTCTCTACAGCGTATGTGCTAACCACCAAGCCACATCTCTGTGGCTGTGTCATAAGTTACAATTTGTACCAATTAATTGTTTTGAAAGGTGCAAAATGTCTGAATTATGTGGTGCCAGAGAAATTCTGAGCTAAAATGACTTTTAAGTCACCTTCCAGACAGGAAACAGAGACGCAACCCCTGAGAACAGCCACACTGACCACCATTAACAGTCAAACATCAAACAAGATGTCACACACAAAGAAAGCAACCTCATGAAATTATTCCCGACTCCCAACGCAGAATAAAGGATTGCTTGAATTTTGGACTGTGAGCATTTGCATCTATCATTTTGTACTGGCTAAACAAACAACTGTGCACATATTTGTGTGGCGATTAGCATTGACAAGGTCTCTGCTACAGATTTCGAATCTGACAACAAAATGGCAAATAAATAAAAGTCTCTGCTGTTTGTTCCCAATATCCCACAGTAGCACACAAGGGTGAATATTAAAACAAACACATATCACTTCTATTGGCATCTACTTTAGTTTTACTTAAAGGCCGATGTTGCCACAGTTTTATTATGTGCTGTGTTCACAACACCAGAGGAGAGAAAAACAAACATTCATTTTCCTTAAAACATGCAAAAGAGATGAGAAATCTGTGTACTTATATTAAATGGAATTACATTACTCCTCGTATGCACACAAGAAAGTTCCACCTTCAAACATTTGCTCGCTACACCTCCATTTGAAGAACGAAAAGCCTTTACTGCAAATTCATTTTCCTCAAAACACAAGCTACTTGTCTAATGAAATCTAGAGGGATTAGAAGACTTTGCCAACGCAGCCCACATCCTTCACCTATTTCAAGAATATCTTCAGGGTGGAAACCTTTATTCTCATATCTCCCCTGCACTCGACCTTAAAGGGATTAGACGGCAAACATGCACACAACACGCACATAAGCAAACACACCCACCCCATCTTCTCTAGAATATATTTGTACTTTTATACATTTTGCTTCTGACAAGAAAGACCTTGTTAATTGTCACCGCTAATAAACAGTTTCTGATTAAACAAAACCGATTTCACTCATTTAAATTCCAGATCTGTGTGTAAACGGTACAATTCAGACAAATCTGAATTAAGAAATTTGAATGCCTGATATTCGTTCACATTTATATAAACTGATTCCTGGGAGCGTACAGGTTTGCTGGGTAACACGTGGGCGTGAGGACTACAGTAAGCACACAGATGTTCCTGGTTCACATCAGACTGATGCTTTTAGCTCTTTTTGGGCTTGTTACATTGCTTGCTTTGTGCCTGTGATAATAGGTGAGGATTCATTTTTCATGCTGTGACCACTACACAGGGCTTTTGTGCAGCAACCCATTATTAACCAACCCGAGGACAAGCCAACTCAGAATGTTGTCAATAGATCTAATTTTGGATTACTAACTCAGGCAAATGAAAAAATGGAAGCCTCAATGTGTTTGTTTCAACAAGAACTTGTAGGAGCCTCATAAGCGGGTATCTAGATAAATGAACATATGGTTGCACGTGTCCCTGCGGCTGAAGTAAGAAATTCATGGTAGTCTTAGACGCTCACAGGGAGAAAATGGCACTTTCTGTCAATTATGCTCAATAATGCTTTCCACTGATTTGCCGGAGATAATTAACAACTCTAAATGCACCCTCAGGTAGGAAAAGATCCGAAAGCAAATGAAAGTGTGACAGAGGTTGGGGGGAAAAAATTAAGCTGAGAAAGTGAAGACAAAGCGATGCCAACAGCAGACATCTCAACTTGCTATTCTCAGACTGCACCAAACACAACAATATACTGGGTGTCAGGGCACCGCAATACAGAGGACTCTTATAGCCTCCTGTGCTGCAGTGCACCGCTGAAGGTGCTTTATCTTTGTACCACGATAAAAAAAAGAACAGTCACAAAATACAAAAAAAAAAACAACTTTTCTATCCCACAGAAGGGGCTGCCAGAAAAGCAGAACAGTAGCAGCTGTTCCCCGCATGCTGCAGCGGCTGAAGCCCAGTGGGATTCGGCTCAGATAAGACACAATGCATTGTGGGAAATTCTGTATTTATTGTCTATTGTTCTGTCCGCTCCTTTCTCTTCACACTCTAAGAACAGCAGCACCACTTTCTATTGGACATCGTTTTGTTCAGAAAAGCTGCAGAACAAAGACGTGCAAAACTGCAAATGTTCTAAATACACGGCTAGTCAACCGCATCACACAAAGCCCTGTAAAATCAAGTAGGTTTTCTCTAGATTTAGCGGTTGTCTGTTGCTAACTAGATCAAGATAAAATAGTTTGTCAGACCTTGTTTCTAGCTTCATAACCAATCGTGATCCAGATTCAGTGTGAATGGTCATGTTAGCATTCTGTTAAAGCCTGTGAAGCCCCCAGATGTGTGTTGATAAGGGATGTGATGGGGCGGGGGAATACTTGGGAATGTGATTTGTGTCTACAGCAGGGAAGCCGTGTGGGACAGGATGTCCGGGACAGGTATGGACTGAAAGTGTAGTGTGAACAGCAGGGATTTGGGAGAGGCAGGGCCCGGCTCTAGCTTGTCACAGGCTTTAATGCACTTGACTACACTTAACAGAGGCAGTCAGCCATAGAGACATGCGCATGGGAAAAACGGATGACTGAATGGGTTCCGAGCACATGGGCAGACCTGTGGAAGTGTACACACGTACAAACACAAAACCACAAACTTAACAGAAGAAACAATGGAACTCATTGACTCGATAATTGGGAACAAGTGGTGTTACTTAAAGTGCAGAAACGCTCTCATGCAAATGTTCCACTGCATTCACAATCGGTGTGTTTGCACATAACCCTGCTCTTACTCTCATTCGTTTCACCTTGGTTCTTCTAAACAACACTGCATTTTATTAAATGCCTGTGTGTTGGTTACAACAGAACTGGTCAAGTACATATTTTAGTATCTGAACAGCAGCAACAGCCAAAAACAAAACATCAGGTTTTAAAAGGTTTAAAATAGTTCATTATACAAAATACTTTCATAAATCTAGAATGGTCTGGGGTTTGTGCTGAATTTTCTTACTTTTTTTGTTTGTTTACAGAACCGGATCATGATTTCAGTTGCCCGCGTGCAGCTGAAAGTTAAAAAAGAAAGTTAAAACATTTCCAAAACAAAACCCACCTAAGTATCACAGGCTAAAACGATCTATTCACTGACCTACTAACTATGAGCAGAGGCTGTGATTTAAAAAACGAATTAAAACACTTCTGAAAATGACTTTAAGCTACCTTGCAAGTACAGAGAACTAAAAAAAACTCAACCAACTGAACAATACATACCATAAATCCTGCCTATGACCCACAACAAAATTTATTAACTGAAACAAACCCCCCCTCTGCCCGCCAAACTCCGTCCCCCAAAACCCCCCAACATGGGGAAAAAAAGGTGGTGGATGGATGTCTGATTACTATAATTTATAACCACAGACGTTTCAGGGAGACGTGTCTGATAATTAATGTCTCGCTTGTGTTATCTTTCATTTGCTTCAAATAGGTAAAGGTGACTCTTTCGGACTGGAGGAGGGGACAGTGTCTGTTTGTGTGGGGACGTATAGAGGGTGATGGGGCCAGCTTAGCTTTAGCAAACCCAATCTACCATCATTCATCACCTTACAAACACACACACATTGTCTTATTCAATCCAGGCCGTTGTGGACCTCCTAAGGGGGCAGAAGCGGCCCAGCAGGCACGCGTGTGCTTATTCCAGCTTTTGTAGCAATATTCGACCTCTGTCGCACATAGGAGACTTTAAAATCCATAAATCTCACCATATTCAGCCTGCCTGACATGGAACAAGAAGCAATTAACAAACGCATTCACTTCTGAACACCATTATTAACATTTTCAATTGCAGGCCCAATACCAGGGAAGGAAAACTCATTAGGGTTATCGAACATGCACGCAGGTAAGCTGTAAATGAGCCTTTAATTCCAGCTGGTGCCTTTAATTAACGCCGCTTTTTATATTCAGGAAGTTTTCGCCTATTTTGTTATTATTAAAAATAATCAACGTGGCAAATATTACAAGAAAAATAATAAACAATAACAAAAGAAGAAAAAAATAAACATTCTTTATCTACGTCAAATTGCTAAATGTCACAACATTCTTCAACGGGACGCGGTTAAGCAAGCGTGATTCATATTAGGCCAGCAGACAGAATTAGTTCCTGGAGCTTGTCTAACTGTTGGCATTTAAATCAAAATGCAAAGTCTCGATTTCAATCTACAGAGTTCTTAAGGAACGATAACCCTTAGAAGGACGTCCTAGAGAAATACGGTCCTGACAGCACGCCACGTACCACGTATTGAACTATTAAATATTTATAAATATAAGACTTCGCAACAGGGTGTCAACCGTAGCATGGGCTTTAGATTCAAAGACAGCATCTTGTTCGCAGATAGAGTTATAATACTTTGTATTTTCCAGTGGTGTCAGGAGTATCTTTACAAGCTTGAGTGACGTGCAAAACATTGCCCGTCAGTAGCACAACAGTGTCCAAAGAGAAGGAATAATTTCAACCCCTTGAGCTACCGGTCTTGTTTTGATAGCTGGAAGTAAAATGTCAGGCACAACATGAGTTGAGTTTTGTGTTCTTTCAGTGGCAAAAATCAATCCATATGCTGCTAAGGTACAAAAGCACCAAACACCCTGCGAAGGGACCCCTGCGGCTCACCCACGGGCCCATGTACCACCCAAGTGTCCCGGTAACCTCCAGTGGGGCTGAGGAAGAAAACCACCACATGAACTGGTGTTGGGAAATCTGGCTCTGCCTATGGGACAGGCCCTGGATGTTTGGAAATGTGGGTGTGTTACGGTTTCTAATAATTGCCAGTGTTTGGTCTTCAAGCATTGATCGTCACCATTGACAACTTGCACAAAGAGACGCCATGTAGCTGCCACTGAATGCCTCTTTCAGAAACCTTCCTTTGAAAAACTTCTGGAGGGGACAAAATCTTCCGACATTTTCACACATTTTTTTTGACAAAGACCAAAACATTCGATCTTTGCAACTTTTTGAACTAGCCATAAACAACCCACTAACCCACTCCCCAAAGAAAGTCTGGTGTAGAAAGATTCATGAACTGTCTAGCTGAGTTAATCTACAGTATGTAAAAAAACACAAAAATTAAAAATGACTGTTATTATAATATTGACACAATTACTTGCATGCACACACATGCACAGTCACGCACACATGCTCACACGCTCACACACACACGCGTACACACACGCGTACACACACACATGCACCTACACGCACACACACAAACATTTAGTAAAAGTTAGCAGAGTCTTAACCCAATAATTAGTGTAAAATATGTATATTTAGTGTTGGATGAAGGTCAAAATAAATGAGAAGTGAAACAGTATTACACAACAATCACAGGCAAGTGTATCCAGATGGGATTAGATTTCTCAGAGGACACCTGAGATACTGAAAAACAGTAATTTCCTCTGTAATTCTTACCAAAGTTGTGTTTTCCATTCTAACCAGATTAAAATCACAAAGTGTGTCTGTGAAACACGGATTCACCCGACCTCCTCAGGGAAAACCGATCCCACCCGAACAAGGCTAATGTGCAGAATGACTTCCGAGAGAACAAAAACACAAAGCCCGCTCTATCTCCAGCGATCCGAACATCTGCTCAGAGCACAGCAATGAGAAATATGCTTTCTTCTGCTAGCAGTGCCGGGTGTACTCTGAGGAGAACGCGCCACGTTGAGATCTTCATCTGCTCTGAGATCTTTGATGTTGGCCTTCCTCTGCTCCGATCCCTCCCCCCATCCTTCTCTTCTGTTTATTTAACCTTTACGGAGTCCTCATTAGCCGGCTCGCCCACGAGACCGCGCTGGATTGTCAGTAGAAGGCTAAATTAACAGTTGGAGCATTGATGTGACTAATGCCTTGAGCCTGGATCATGTTGGTCAGTATGCTCTGTGTAATTACTTCATCACCATGAAGCAGTTTTCCTAAGTGATTAATCGCATATAGTTTTTTTACCCCTCTCCCCCCTCTGCCCGGTGTTGAAGTGTGTCGAAAGTTTGTTATCTGGCTGTTAAGCGGCATCCACCGGGTGCCCCTGTGAAAGGGTTGCTCACTTTCAGGGCTCGGAGCCACTGACATGTACCGCATTAATGGATTCAAAGTCCTCAAGGCTTCTTGCACTGCGTAGTGGAGCAGAAATAAAAACGAAAAGGGGGGAAAAATCAGAAGTGGAAAACCACCCACGCTCTAATAGTGTTGTGGACATGGTCTGAAAATGCATGTGTGTAATTTGGTAAGTAATTAATTAGGCATGACAAAACACAGACAAGGCGCCGCATCCGTAATCAGCGAGCACCTCCGCCAGTGGGCAGAGTCCAGCGCTTCACAGAACAAAAGATTGGGCTCCTTTTTCTTCTTTCCAGAAACATAATTATCGGCAGGCAAGGTGGCATGGAGGAGCGTTTCAGAGCCTTACAGAGTAAACACGGAGAGAGAGACAGAGAAAGACTGAGAGAGTGAGAGTGAGTAAGAGAGAGAGAGAAAGAGAGTGTGAGTGAGTGAGAGAGAAAAAGAGTGTGAGTGAGTGAGAGAGAAAGAGAGTGTGAGTGAGAGAGAGAGAGGGAGGGAGAGAGGGAGAGAGGGAGGGAGAGAGAGGGAGTGAGAAAGAAAAGAGTGTGAGAGAGAAAGAGAGTGCGAGTGAGTGAGTGAGTAAAAGAGAGAGACAGAGAAAAGAGCAAATAAAGCAGAAAGCCAAAAAGAGCACGAGAAGGTGTTCCCTGCAGAGGCCTCTTGCCCCAGGCTGCTGGTCACACACACTGTGGAGACAGACAGAAGCACATGCTGTCTTCACTGTAGCATGCAGATAACATAAAGTGAACGACAGAGAAAGATGGAAGAGAGAGAGAGAGAGACAGACAGAGAGAAAAATAGCGAGTGAGAGAAAGAGAGAGAGAGATATGGAAGCAAAGAGAGGCCTACAGGTACTGTGCTTGTGATCTTTCAGCTTTGGCTGTGCTGAAACCTCATTATCAGACACAGAGACACGAGGGTCGGGTAATGAATCCCAACGCTTTGTGTGTGTCTGCGCTGGTGCGCGGGAAGGCTGGGAGGGAAGGCTCTGTGTTTGGAGTGAGCCCAGCACGAGAGAGACACATGCTGGGCTGAGCGGACTCCTGAAGATAATTGACAGTTTGCCTCAACAGGTTGCAGCTTTTCTCTAATGCGCTCTACTGCAGCATTTGATAATTGGGTGGCAGTGGTGGGTGAGTTGTCCCCTGACCGAGGGCCGTCTCTACAGCTGGCCCCTCGCTCAGACCTGTTTGACAGCTGCCGCAGAGATGTGGGGCCCCGGCGGCTCCTGTGGGACACAGTCATCAGTCAACAATGCTAAAAATAACCTGCGGGGACTGTGGCATCACACAGTCGGCCATTATTTTAGTACAAGACCGAGATGAAATGGTGGCGGAATTGTTCGGTGGGCTAGGCGGGAAATTGCTGAAATACGCAAATAATGAACGCTAATTAGAGGCTTTTTGTGAACGTGTCAGAAATGCTCCGAGTCCAAATGGACCCCGGCTACATGCATAGATAAGCTGTTATGTGTATACCGTACACATGAAGCATGTAAGAGATATCAGACATTAACATTACTGTGATAACAGGGGCCCAAAAAGGTCCTCCGTAGAGTACAGCGAATGTTGTGCGCTGTGATTTTTAGCATCTTAGGCAGAAGAACATAATCTACTCTGTTTTTCAAACAAAGCCATTTTTGTACTGCTGTCAGACTTGTCCTTTCACTAATTATTACAACCAATGCAATCTTTGGGTTTGCGTTTATCCATTTCCAAATGAAAACAATTAAAAATGATGCGGTATCTTTCATTTGTATTTAATTCACTACATTACTAAACATATTCATGAATTTATCGTTAAGTAACACCCAAAATACATTTAGGCCGTACTTCCAGCAAAAATAACTACATAAACACAGTTTCTGTGGGGAAAAAAAAACGGCTCACGCCGCCCACCCCAGACAACACGTGGAAAATAGCGGCTGCTGTGAATCTGGCTCTAAATGCAGTCAGTGAATCAGGAGGGAGAGACTGTAATATTTCCCCCACTAATTTTCAAGTGTCCTCCCACACTCTAAACTAACACGCTCTTTACTCAGAACAGACAGCGGCACAAACAGCCTCCCAGTCCACATTAGCAAAGCAGCTAAACCCCCCTGAGTGATTCTGCATTTTGCTGGCCCTTCATAATAACCCTCTGCTTATTCCAGCTCAGGCCTGCAGCTAATGGATTCAGGAGTTTTTTCCCTCTTTTTTTAATTCAATGGCTTTTAGCCAATTGGCAATGAGACACTCTGCTTAGGGTTTAGCTTTCCAACTTCTAAAGTCTCTCCCTCGTTTAATGCGCGGGGAGAAAACAATTTCCTGATTGTCCTCTACATCCGTAATGAAACATTCAAGCCCTCCGCTGAGGCACGATTATGAGAAGCCAAGAGGGCAGCCGTGGTGTGTCCGTACACTTATAAAGATGATAAATATCGCTACAGTGGGCCTCCTTGCTACACATTAGCAAAACTAGTGGTTTACTGGCTGTTGGTAAGGTTGCTCAGAAGAGTGTCATCGCAGAAAGTCAACAACATGAACAGAATGTGGCCACATGGCTCTCCAGAAATCTTCTAGCTACTCAACAACTTGTGGCTGTAATCACTTTATACAAAACACTAAAACAAATTTAATGCATTTCCAAATATGCACCAGGATACATCCCCATGTCTGAATACTGCATACACTGCTACACAGTTTGCAACAAGTTTGCAAAGTCAACAAGTTGTTTCTTACACTACACATCAACACGCTTACAAAACAAATGTCTGTAATCCAGAAATAACTCCTGCTCGTACTATAAAGACACACAATTGAAACGCAGCCCATGACATGAAGGAAATCTGAGGCAGCGTCAGCCGCTGTCCTCTCACATGATGAGTGTGTTTCCACCAAATTACTAATTCAAATGATTCATGAAGAAACTGTATCTCTAAAATGAACCTCTTTGGGGGGTGAAATGAACCGGCTCTGCATCTTTTAAATGAACCGCCTTGGGGATGATTTTACCTTTCTGTATCTCAGCACATCCGACGCAGGAAACTTCGACATTTAACCAGAAACAAATCCACTGCGGCGTGTTGCCGCGCCGGGTGCCCGTCTGTGAAGGGCAAGTAAAAAATGGACGTCACCATTCATCACAGTCGGCTGAATGTACTAAATCTTTTTATCCTTGGACGTTCAATCAATGTTTCCGTGGGTTACTGCGATGGAAAGACAGGCCAACACATCTTACAGAATTGCTCCTTTTCACACCCCTCTGTGCCTGCTCCAATGAAGCCAGATTAATCTATTTGCATGCGCTGATATGAAATCTGTTCCTGAGATTCCATTGAGCAGCAATGAAGGGAGAAATAGACGAAACTGTCGTCCTTTTTAAGATCTTTCTGCTTGTAGATTAATCATTCTGAGCAGGCTTCTCTGCACATTATAAGTGCTCCCTTCAAATAATTAAGCAGGGGCATAATTTTCTTTTTTATGCTCTTACTGAACACTGATTGTTTTTGTCTATGCATAAATTGGAAAACAGCTTTGCAGGGATTGGGTTTATATTACATATTTATATTATAATCATCTATCAAAAGGGCAAAACAACAGGGCACTGGAGAATTTGTGCTCATACACAACGCTCCGTTGCCAGTGTTCGTAAATGCTGCAAGATAACTGAAGTTTATAACTGATCCAAAACTCACATGATAATTAGCTTAACCAACGTGCTGATAAATTATATTTCACGTAGAAGTTCAGAGCTAATCTGCCAAATATTGCTGAAAAAGAGGAAGAGAAACCTTTGCTCTGGTTTAGTGTAGCCAGTGTGGAGTTTCAAATTAAATCATCTTGTAATTATCTTTATTTGATTCTTTAATTTAGAACTTTGGATAACAACTGCATATTGTACGAATGAGAATACAAAAATACCAGAACCAATTAGTTCGATTCGGTGCCTCTTCCAAAGTGCTAAAGAATCATTAATGCAAACGTTAGGGAACCGAAACTGTTCCGTGGGATCGGAAGCGTTTCCCATCCTAATACTTCTTCAGTGTTTGAAGAAAGTTGACAAAATGATCCAGGCATAATCGCCTGTGGATAGACGGGTCATATTATGCGCAGAGGTTTGTTCTGCAAGAAAGAAAAAGCTGTCAGGCACATGTCTTTTTGCTGTATCTAATGCCCTGATTTGATTAGACTTAAAATGTGGTTTAAAAACCCACTCCATCTGCAATACAATTAGGTTTTTAATGGTGAACTGGTGAACCACTCTATGCACTGATCTCCATAGGCTTATCTTCCTCTGTGTTGCTTTTTAATGGTAAAATGTTACCGCAATTATACGGTAAATTGAAACTATAATTGGAAACGAGCGCTTCATTGGAGGGATCTAAATCAATCTTGGGTAGGCCCTGAACTCCTGAAGAAGGTAAAGTCCTCCACTGTAGAGGAAGTGACATCACAAGACAGCAAAGCACCAACTGATCACTACTGGACACAAGAAACCTGACAAGATGTGGCTAAGCCTATGTCTTGGATTACTGGACAACTTAACCCGACCCCTCATGACAATCTGTCAACAACATCCAAAACTTCCAAATACTAGGCAAAAAGGGCAGCAGCACTTATGAATTACAGTTAAAAAAAGGTTTTGCTAGCTAGCGTTACCTAACTAGCAAATGCAGTATGCAGTATATAACAAAACAACGGCAAGGCAAACAATAGCTTTTGTATAACATTCTTGGTTAGCAATTTCTATGTGTACATTCATGTACATTCTTACACTATATATATGATTAATATATAAGTTGCTTCCTTTTCAGAGTAGCTATTAAGAAAGTACAAATATATTATGACTGTGTTGCAAAATAGCATGTATACATAAGGGGAACTTAGCTAAAACAAAGCACTGCTGGATGGGAAAAACAAATGTTACTTTGAATAGCCAAAAAAACCCTCTTGACTAAACATTATGCAATCTTCACCAGTGTCTCAAAATACCCATTAAATGCATTCACTTCAGTCCAACACAACCCTGTGACACTCCACAACTCAGAAAAAGTCAGACAGACCTTGTGTGATTGAATCGCTATGCAGTGAATTTGGTCCCTGCAATGCAGAGCAGCTATTTTTTCCTTTTGTATTCCCCTGGGTCAACACAGGTGGACAACATTAGTCCTGAAACAGCACGGTTATCAAACCATGTGCACATAAGGCAGAATTCAGCGCTGTTTACCAAGCAGCCCAGTTTCCTCAAATTTTCATACAATGCTTTTCTAGAAGGCATTTTGTTTAATTTTCAAACAAAGCCTGGCTAGAAGACCTTTCTCTTTTCATTTCTTTTGCAAAGCCCTGTTCCCTGCTGACACAAGGCTATACTGTTTTATACATGCTCCTCAGATCGACCGTTTACATTAGGGCTTTGAACGAATACAAATCGGTATTGTGTGATTCACACTCTTCCCCTAACAAAGGCAATTGTTATGAATAAAAGACGAGGTCTGTGATTCCTGTGAGCGCTCGCAATCTATATATAGAGAGACAACTGAATTAAATTAAACTGCTGTTTCTTAACAATGTTATTTAAATTACATTAGGCTTTGCAAAATCTAATCAATAGTTTTTAGCTCATTTAACCGATTCTCCATGACAAATAGCTGGCCCTCCACTGCAAAACAAGCACGAAATGTCACATCAAATGGGCTGCGTGCTCACACTGTACAATGGAAAGCACCACTTCTAAATATCGGTGTCCACAGCACTCAGTAGCTAAACACACACACACAAGCAGAAAACACATACCAACAATTGGAAAAATGGTTCACTTTCGTCTAACCGAGAGCTGCATATGTTTCACAATTTCAGCAATTTATTTTAAAACAAGGCTGTAAAGCGTTTAGAATGATACGCTGCTGTTGTAGCGTGATAACTGAATTAAATGTAGCTATGACTTAAGCCCAGAAGAGCTGGATCAGCACTTACAGATGTGCTGCAGTTACAGTATCATGCTGCATCAGTCACTAAAAGCTGCCAGATGAACCTTCTGATGCTGCAAAACCAGACTGTGGTAAATGACAGAAAAACTGCTGGTATTACAGCAACATGACACACACACACACACAACAAAAACACACATATGTCATGTTGTCATCCTCTGTAACAAACACACACACACACACACACACAAACAAAAACACACATATGTCATGTTGCCATTTCTGTAATAAACACACACACACAAACTAACACACATGTCATGTAGCCATCTTCTGTAACACACACACACACACACACACACACACACACACACACACGTAATTCCCCCAAACCACTGGTCAGCTAACATAATCCTGCTCTAAAATTAAGGCTATGGGTTAAGCCATGTTGCTGTGTTAAGATGTTTTGATAGCGACACAAAGCCAGCGTTTACTACTGGGGGAAATCAACCCACAAATTGCTTGCTTATAGTTGTCTCTGCATATTAATCTGTGATAAAAGAAAGTAGGAATTACAGACAAAGACTTTCAGTGGCCTGTTAAAAAAATAACAATAATACTACTACTAATAAACAGCAACACAACATGGTTAACCTAGGTTGTTTCAGGGGAATAAAACAGTCGACTAACTGACTAACTGCTAAAAAAATATTGCCTTAACCTCATTTTAAAGGCTCTTGCCTAGTAGCGCCCATGGTCAGATTCAAAACATGGACTGGAATCGTCAGAGACAACACACGTTTAACCTGCTGTTCTATAGCGTTAGCTCCCGCTCCATGGATTGTCCACCTCACGTTTTCATAGCATGTACACAAAGGGATTGCTGAGGCAGGAAAGAACTGCCCATTAGTGTGTCATTGAGTGATTTGTTTGTGTCGACTCAAATGTTATTGTCCTGCGCAAGTCGTTCATTAAATCCTGTGTCAGTTAAGACCACCTTAATCCGGCCCCTGCTCCCGGGAATTCAAATGACTCAGTCTGAGACTCTTACAAGAAGTCTGGCTCCACTGTAGCAGCTCAGCAAACGCAGATGTTACCCAGGAGAGAGCTGCTGTAGCCAGGCAGGACAGAGGTGAGGACAGCCTTAATGAGTGGTTCTCAAAGACAGGTGATCCTCCAAACAAAGTCCTTTCATTTAAGGTCAGTCTCACTCCTGGCCTTTCCTTTCAAGCTACGAGCTTCAGCAAAGTCTAAAAGAGGGAAAATTAACTGCTCATTCTGACACGGCTGTAAGAGTAGATGCTTATTCAACAGATCGCTGAGAAACAAGACAATGGTGCACAACCGCGTTCTTTTCTCACAGGGATTTAAATAACTTATTTAGAAATAACTTATGAGGCTAATCTGCACCTTTTACAACAGCGTGAAATTACAAATTATTTTACAACAGAGGCTCTAGTCTCACTATGATCAAAAGATACATTAATATAATATAAAAAACATAAAAAGAAAAAAATGCTTGATTTGAAAATCTTTGTTTAACTAAAAGTAAAATTATAAAAAAGTATATAAAATATAATGATATTAAAATTACATTATTGATTGTTTGCTTTTAACTGTTTTAAAAAATTAACTGTTAAATACGTTTAACATGGATTATAAAAAAAAATTCCCTCACAGAATATGTTATTAGTGTTTGCCTGCGAACATGCTAAAAAATCATTAGTTCATAGTTCACAGTCATTTGCAGACACCGTACAGCAGTGACATTTACAGAACGATGTACAGTAAAGAAAAATCTGTTCCCTAATTACCATGACAATTTTCCCTTTTTCATTACCTGATCTCTTTAAATGATTACTGATAAAACACAGACAACAACAAAGCCTTGATTTACAGCCACAATTTAACATAGCAGCTCATTATATTCTGATTTCTGCACCGTGTGGTGTTTCAAATACACAAACGGTTCCGCTTAGTGTCCGGTGTGCATCTGTCCGCAAGAGAGCCTTTGATCTCAGGGGTGCGACCTGGTCGGGTGGAAATTAGTCTAACAGTCACCCAGAGAGTCCAGTGCAGAGCGTTGCTCTCCCCACGGCTACGGCAGGACAGCCCATCACAGACAGGAAATGTCAAGGCCTGGCATGCGAGGATAAAATGCCAAAGGGCCACTGAGCAATTCATTCATCAAAAGTAGATGAACTACTTCTCTCTACTCTGAGACAGCTATTGATGACATGTGTTCTGAGGCACCGGCCTCTTGTGTGTGTATGAAACGTGCATTTACCTTCATACTGTAATTAAAAATAAATATCTCGGTCAATAAATGTGGCAGAAACCTTCAATATGTGTTGTGGTTTACACACAGCCCGTTTCTTGGAGTCGGATCACGCGTTAGGCCTGTAATTACGTCTCGGCGGCTTGTTGGGAGTTCGAATGTCAGTTAAGATCTTGCTTTCTTTTTTGTGTGGTAATGGGCTTGTGAGCTTGTACAGTCCCGTTTGCACTCGGCTAGGTGGAGGTGCAGATTTAGTTCGACAGGAAACGCCACTAGAGGCCCCTGTGAACGAAGCGAGTCTGACAGACTGGCCGAGAGCTAGCTGAATAAAGGTCTCACAGGCATGCGTGCCAATGCGCGTTGCATGTTAGAAGACGAAGACTTTGGCACGATCGTAAGGGGAAACAAACGCTCCATTCAAAACAAACAAAACTCTACTGCATTCTCATGCCATGCGTAGCACTAATGCTGCGAGATGTTTGCGCAATTTTTCAATTGCGGTCTACCTCCAACGTACCAGCAAATGCGACATCGCAACCAGTTACGAAATCCAAAATAAAGTGTTTTGAAGTTGAGAAAGTTATCATGACAAACTATTGCATTTTGTATGACTTCTGAGTGCAAGAGTAGCCCATAGATATGGAAGATCTATGAATCCTGCAATCGCATTAAAGAACCACATGCTATCTGATGTAATCTGACTGTCATTTTAATTGCATCTCGGGGCAACACCTGATAGTGTCAAACGGATCTCACCAGAACCAAAGGCAAAGGATCTCAGTGAGAAAAAACATGTTGAAGGTGAAGTTTCTTTGCAGATCAAAGAGATTCAGACATGCTAAAATGTGGATCACTAAACATTCAAGCTATTGTCTAAACAACCTGCAGCGAGACTATACCAGTTGCACAAAATGACCAAAACATTGTCCACTCCCACCTGCCAAGATCTGTTCTCCTCAATAATTTATATGAAAGAAAATGACCACAGACACGAGAACAAACATCACAATGAGCAGCGGCCTGCCATCCTTTTATCTCTTTCATTTCCTGTATTTCTCATGCCATGCTTCCTTTTGTTCTTTGACCCAGTGGCCATGATAAGTGGCACGTGTGTCTGTTTAGTTTCCTCCCACATGCCAATGGGCATCCATTAGCATAGATCTGCCTCGCACCCCAACCTAACCTCTGGCCCTTTTCCTTCCATCGCCGCCAAACCTCACTCGCTACGACTGCGCCATGGCAACACCACTTCAAAAAGCCTCCACGCAGCTGGGTAGATGTTATAGCAACCGATAAGCAAGCGCTAGAATAATAACGTGTGTCTCAGACTAAATGAATATTGGCTTGCCAAATAATAATTTAAGGAGTTATGAGATTAGATTGAGGAAATTACAAAACATAATCCATTGCTCTGTTCCAAATCCTAGCGAGACGTCTACAGTGGCATATTAGCAGCGCTCCAGACATGAAGGCAGCTCTGTAAGATGTCTTGCTTTAGCCAAAACCTAGGGAAGCATCGCATGTATCATTCACAATAAAGGCAATCCCAGAAAGCTTTGCAACAAGATCTGTGGAAAAAAATCCAAGGAGGCCAGAAATTGATTAAACATTTAATTCAATACTGAAAGCATCCAAAAAAAAGTAAAAAAAAAAAAAAAAAAAAAGTAAGTTACCTTAAATGTTCTTACTTACAATAAGTGTTCTCGATTGGTCGCTTGTGAGGTGTGGTTTAATGATGGCTGGAATGCTGCCTTAGGTGACATACAACAGTAGGCAGCAGGGCATTTCTGTAGAACTTGGAACAGAACCTCACAGGACAGTGATGAAAAACAGAACCAAACAGGAAGTAAACAGGCATTTCCATCAGTGGACCTGGGTGCAATTAGTTGCTATACTTCAGGCACGGCACCCGCGCCTCTGTTAACCTTTTGCATTTATAAATAATGTACGATACCAAAGAGGACAATTTATCACCAGAACAGCAAGCACCATAAGCTAAGCACAAACAAACAGGTACTCAAAGGGAATTTTTTTTAAGCCTGGCAGAATGTAATATTTGATGCAGTCCAGTTATAATAATTACGGTATGCCAACTAAATGACATCTCAAATCCTTAATCTGTGTTCTCGGCAGACAGCCATGTTGCTCTGAAACATGTCAAGACAACAATGTGGCATCTTTGATAATCACCAAATCCTTCTGATATTTCAGATATATGCTTCAATCTGTTCAAACAGTGTTTTCCACATAACACATCACTGACCAGTGTTAATACAACTTTTTGTATTTTAGCACTTTACAATCAAGTCAATAAAGAAACAACCTACTAAAACGGTAACTTTAGTTAGATGTTAAAAGAAAAAGCAAAACTGGGTCATTTTAGATTAAGACCCGCATCTCATTTTAACTGACAGCATCGACTCAGTATTAATGCATTCTATTAAAAAAACACAGTAAAGACCACCAATTATTTCAGTAGTTTTTACATTTAATTTTTTAGTATTTTTTGTTTCAAAATGTCTATTTGAAAACTTTAAACCGCTGTCAAGTAACTCAAAAACTTGCCTAAATATTTTCTGCAAACTGTCAAACCTTGATTTGACAGTCAAGTCATTAATTTAAAAACAGTTCATTTAAAAATCCTCTATGTAGTTCATGTAGTAGAGAAACAGAGCTTTTGAAACAAACTGTAGCCGACAGGCACGCTCTCTGAGTGTTCACACTCCCGCGAATCGCTTTAGTCTGATCTCTGACTTTTTTCCATTTTCACTTTTAAAATTTCTTCAAATACCCCATGCTTGAAAGGATGCGACTGCATTTAAATTTGTATACCGATCCTAATCCATTGAGCCTGTTGTTGAGCTGTGTGGGAGTTTGCTGGATGCAGTATTTGATGCAGGTCAAGGCAAAAAGACTCATCCTATGTCTGACTTAAGAACTGACGCTGCTCTGAAGTTGATTGTTGACTAAGTTTGGAGGCAATTATATATTATAATAACACACCACCCACTTACAGCAATGACGCATCTCAATCAATTCCTGTGCGCAAGAATTTTATCATATCATATACACTGATGAAGAAACACCAAAAACCTTGCAAACGGCTCACACAACGACACCACGACACTGCAAACACCTGCCACCCAATGGATAACGCAATACAGACATTCTAAAATTCATATCATTATTCAAACATTAAAACAAACTTATTTTAGCATATTAGCAATACTTAAAAACAAACATGAATGACTGACATTTTCTGTATCTTCCTGCATTCAACAGAAACTCGAACATTTTGTTGAATCATGTTCACCTTTTCCTCACACGCACGTCAAAAATTCATTATGATTATGGTAAGAAGGCAGATGGCATTTCACATTAAAACCCCCAAGTGAACTGGCTTCATTTGAGTTGCTCAATATTTTTCAAAACCTACAGCCTTTAAGGTTTCAAGTAGGTCCTCCTGTTTTCCCTGTTTTCCCCCAGTGCTCAGCCATTTATAGAATGTGTCGAGTCCCAGGGAGGTTAATTATGTAGGGCGTGATCTGTTTACTTATTTAACCCGCCTGCAAGAAGCCTACAGCATGGCTAGCTGGAGAGACGGCTGGAAGTGAAGATACAAGTTACCGCTGAAATTCACCCTCCCTTGTGAGGGTATTGCTTTGCCTATTTACCCAAACACTCGCAACCTTTTCAATATTAACCGTTTTATGTGAATGCAGGAGGAGCGCAACACATTCTTAATTAATCAGTAAGATGTCACAGAGCTGTAGATTAGCAGTTAATGTCACATGATGAGCCTTGGTGCTCACGAGGGTGGTATAAGTTTGTACCTGGCTGCATCATTTGTTGACCCCATTCTAGTCTTCTCATCTGTAATTTTTCATCTGTCTTAAGCCACTACAATTTCAGTAAGATGTCAGAGCTGTGGACTAGCATTTAACTCAACACAACAGGCATTGGTGCTCATGTGGGCGGTGCAGGTTTGAACCTTGTATTATGTTGACCTCATTCTAGTTTATATTTCATTCTATAAATACACATTTTTATAAACACACATTTTTACTAAAATGGCCAAAATCCAAAAACACAAGCAACGGCACAATATTTTTTCCAAGATGATATTTTCCTTTACTTGAAGTGAGCAAGAACGTCTCATTGGCAAAATTATCTTTCTGTCAGAGAGCTGACTGTAATCCTAGGCAGCACCATTAGTAATATGGGCTCCTCACTTCAATAATGTTCTTCTCAGCCCCTGACTGACTCAGATATATGCTAAGTTAATGCCCGCGGCAGCAGGGGGAAAAGGGGATGTTCCTGTAATATCGTGAGTTGGCATCTAGGCCAAAAGACACTCCCTGTCTCGCACTCTCAGACGTGGTGTGACTGACTATCTGAGGTGTGCCGAGGGTGTGGGGGGGTAATTCATTACGGTGTGTTCCCTAGCAGCCTGTATGATTGTAAAGCGACGAACCGACCCCGGCACCAGCCACTGCCATAAACCCCCTGACCTCCTGCGCTCTTGGATCGGTCGTTCGTTGGAAAGTGCTTTCAACCGACCCGGCTAATGTATTATAAATCAATTATCTTCTACTATGGGTTGAGCTCTCTAATCTTTTTCTGACATCCAATTAAATAATATTAGAGCAATACAGATGGGAGCCCACCCAGTCTATTCACTGTGATGCTAACATGTTTCAGAAACTATTTAAAGAAGATCTATGAATACGGTGATTGATTTTCATTCATTAAATCTTAAGTCACGCTGTAGGCCTCTGCAGCGTATGGAGCACATGTTGGTGGGCTGTTCCTCAAGTGGATTCCAACATCCTATGAATATTACAAAAACGAATTAGGGAGTTTGGTGGGAGTCTAATTTGTATTAAATCAATTTCAAAAGTAAGTTTAAGGCATTTGACAGTTAAAAACAAACCATAGGACAAAAAAATGATCAAAATGTATTTGTCTTTGTTAGAACATTGTGCATATTTCCAGCACAATTTGAAAAACTTGTGCAATTCATGCCAGCCCAAGATTTTTGGACCTCACTGTACATTTTACTCATAGCCTCAAATGAAAGGTGACAGGAAATAAAGGAACAAAAATAATCTGGAAATGTTGCAAGCCAGATTCAAACTTCATTTGTCATTTTGTGCTAACTGACAGGCCATGGCTCAGATGATTTATGGCAGCCTAATGGTTGTAACCCACAGATCGCAGTCAGACTTGTAACCCACAGATCGTAGGTTCTATTCCCACTGTTGACAGAAAACAGAGATGCTGCCCACTGCTCCGTGTGTGTGTGTTTACTCTTTACCAGAATAAGTAAAAGAGAACTTATTATAAATATGATCAAGAACTTATTATAAATATGATCAACCATAACTGACAAAAATAACTTCCGCTTCACTTTGGCTGGTAATATACACACACACAATAAGATCAGTATCACACACACACACACACACACACACACAATAACAACATCTCAAAACAAAGCTTAACAGATACTAAAGAGCTGCACATAAGTGCACATGAAGGGGACGTTATATTCCTTTCAGACTGTAACTCTCTAACTGTTCAGGGTTTTGTTCTTAACACAATAATTTACTGCGGCAGCCGCTGGAGATCTGTTAATGATGCCTCGGGTTTGACTTTTCCTCGCAGCAGCCCTTGCGCAGAGTTCTGTGGGACAGAAGCGCAGCCCCAGAGCACTGCTGCATTTATCTCTCAATTGCTCTCATGACGATACCTTTTCTTTTTCACAGGCACATAAGAAAGCCCCCGTGCACACGTGCCCCCAACCCTCCCCCCCGATTCTCACGTGATCCTCAAACATCTGAAATCTTCACACATACTATAAAACAGGTCACATGCACCTGAAGTGGGGAAAAAAACGGAAAAAAACAACTGTTGCGTGCTTGACAGCTGTAGGTGAAAACGCATGTGATTTTCTGAGGGGTTGACATTGTGAATGACTGATTCCTGAACAAATGACTAAAGCTTTATATACAGAGTTAGCAGTAACTGAATAAATGTAATTAACTTACTGAATATCTGTTAAAATCTGCACTGATCTGATAGGTAAGTTATTAAAATTAAAGATGAGTTTCCAATGACAACATTTTTTACTCAAAATAAGAAAATTTACCTTAAACAGAAACGTTTAGAGAATTAAATAGAATATTTATATATAAAGTGTATACAAAATAGTTAAAATTCCTTTACTAACAGAGACACAATCCCATCTTTTGGCTTCAAAGGAAAACACAACTGGTGCATACAGTTGAATTCCTGACTTTCTAGTGGAAAACAAAAGAAAGCCAGGAGCGTCGTTTTTGAGCCTAAGCTGCGTAGGCATGCAAGCGATGCAGTCAAACAACAAACAGGGCTAGACTGAGAAAAGGTCGGGCGAGCGGTGATGGGAGACTACGATTGAAATGGGCGAGGGAGACCGAGAGCAGCGCACTGGTTGCGCTGAAGAGGCGAATCTGGCGGCTGAGCTTTTTTTAATGCGGTATTGATGAGTGAGGTCACCGGCAATGATTAAACTCGCAGTCGATCATCAGTGCGTGGCGGGAACTCTGCGTACTGTTTGCACGGTGATGAGATGAAAAAACAGGGCGGTGGAATAGAGTGCTACGCCGCACCTTAAGCCTTGATTTAGTGACTTCACGGGGATTGATTGAAAAGAGCAGCGCGTCTCTGCTAATCTGCGGGACGGAGGGGCTCTGGAGACCCCCGTTGCAGCCACACATACTGACGAGAGCTGGAACAGCCGGTAAGCCGGAGCGTATCTTATTAACAGCGTCTGAGATAAGATCAATTGAGATGCGCATGCGTACATGCGTGGCCGCATGCTCCATTAAAGCATGCGGTTACTCACAAATGTGCAGTTGCTAACAAACACGCTGGCACATTTACGCAAGCACAATTACAGCACCGTGCAAAACACCAAATCCAATGACACACAAACACACAGACAACTCATGTCTGCTATCATACACAAATGCAATCCATTTACTTCTGAACAATTTAAACGTATACAATTGCAAGACGAGTTTGTACATCACTGTAATGCATCTGTAATGTTACTAACAAATGCAGCCCGCGTAGACAACACACAAACACCGATTCATGTCTATGTCTTTAGTAAACCCACTGTGTTACCATTTACTGTGCAGGGGTATGTGCATAAACACTGAATTTAGTATTTCCTTGACCCCACTTCAGCAGCCGTAACCTCCACGAAAGATTTCCAGTAATCACAAATCAGACCCGCACAACCCAGTGAAAAGTAAAAACTGTTTTAATTCAGCAACATTCCTGAAATGTCTCCTGCGAATCTCTCTCCTATTCATGCTTAAGCATCTTAATAGGGTTGAGGTCAAAACTATGACTGGAAAACTCCAAAAAGCATGTAATGTTCTGCTGGAGCTGTGCTGTTCAATTACTCTCAGCTTTGAGTTGTAGCTCTGTTGCATCATCCAACTTCATCTGAGCTTCAATTGGCAGACAGATGGTGTAACGGTCTTCTGTAAAAAGTCCTTATAAACTTGGGAATTCAGTTTTCTGTCAATGAAAGTCTGCTGTCCAAACACTGAGGCAGAACCAGACCTCTATATATTACCACGATGAGCTTTTGATGTTTGATTAAAGAATGCCAATGGCTTCTTGTAAATAGCAGACTCAACATTTGTGAGTGTTTTTATAGGGCAGGGTGTATCTGGCCAACACCTCAAATCAAACTGCATTGATCAGACTTCAGGTTAGCCGACTCCTGACTCCAGTTCGCTTTCACAGAAGTCATTTTCACTTCAATGTTTACACAGCGTGTTCAATAAAGGCACAAAATCGTATCGCTGTTTGTGGGGTATTTGTTGAAACAGACCGCGCTTGTCTATTTTCTTGACCAATTGCTATGAATTTAGCTATGAAATTTTGCTTTGAAACCCTAGCGGTTCATATATTT
Organism: Yasuhikotakia modesta; assembly: GCA_036877545.1. Classification (NCBI taxonomy): domain Eukaryota; kingdom Metazoa; phylum Chordata; class Actinopteri; order Cypriniformes; family Botiidae; genus Yasuhikotakia; species Yasuhikotakia modesta. The sequence continues at coordinate 33,200 of JBAJNP010000732.1, read as the reverse complement.
AAAGAAAAACAATGCAATAAAATGCACGCAGTAAGCATAACAACATTACAAAAGTGTTATTTTTCTGTGCAATTACACAAAGAATGTAAACTAATAGAAAGAAGCACATATCTGAAACAAAGCAATTCACAGCATTATCTACAAACCCACACTTTCTACACAAGCTAAAAAAAAAAAACACACTCCCACTACAGCTCTCTGGTATTATCTACACAAAACTGCACATGCATTCATTCCATGGAAGAAGTCCCTCTTTGTGTAAAAAAGAATGACACAGAACTCTGTGCAGAGTGGGGTTTTCAAACTCTATAAAGATGACATGCTTGGTGCGGTGGGCAGGGCTCAAAACAAGCCCTTCTTCACTGAACAACTCGCTGCCTAAAAACATCCGTGTTGCCCACACGCAGGTGTCCAAAGCATTCGTGTATACAGAACTTCCACAAAGATTTCCACGACATAATTCACTGTGCAAACAAAGGCTGGTGGGCCCTTCAGAAAAATAATTGCGAGTTTGGTCAGGAACGTTCTGCAGCGGCCCTGTGTGTACCGAGTACTGAGGAAAGGCCCGAGGCTGTCGGATTGGATTGGAATGAAGATGCTAATTGTCTAAACGAAGAGAGGTCCTGTGTCATCGCCAAAGACTCTCTCTCACTTCCTGCCGAAAAACTGCCAATTGTTTTAACTCTCTAATTAGCTTGGAGGCAACACCCTCAATGACTTCCAGATTAAAGCCAAAGTGACACTTTGCTTCTATGGCAACGTGTATTACCCTGTCAATCGTGGCTTAACTGAAGCATATAATTTGCTATGAAAAAGTGTTGAAGTAACAAGCCGTAAATATGTGTGGATAACTTGATTTTGACAGGAATTTAAAAATCCAACACGAGGGTTACTGCAATTACACAGTTCATGTACTGGTGTGTGTGTGCACAGTATGTATTGTACATATCTGTAGTAAAGAATATTATTGCAATGCAAAATTATGTTTAATGTCTCCATTGTTTTTCATAAACTGAAATGAGACTGAACTGAGAGCAAACCGAGATATAACTTAAACCAGACTTTTCGTCTAAGACAATATCAAAATCTCTACAGTTTTAAAATAAACTGCTCAGATTCACCAAAGCCTCCCATCAAAAAAGTCAAACATTTCCCACCAACACAAACCCCTACTGTAAGCTATGCTATTTACATTCACATCATATTTCTGCACTTTTACCACATCAATAAAACATACTACACATCTCATTTTTCACCCTTTTTTTAATGTACTTCAGGCGAAGCGTTTGAGGAAAAAAATTGCTACTTAAAAGAAAAAACATAACTCTCCTCTAGTTACTCTTGCAGTTTTGAAGAAAATATCTGTGGTCTGCACACATTTTTCCATTTCTAAACATGCTGATGGGCTCTTTTTTGCGCCTCAAATATGTATTTGGCAAAGTGCTTTGCATATGGCTCATGCATAACAGGCTGAGTAAACAAAGAATATTACGGCATTTATCTGATATTTTGCAAAGGAACAGGAGAAAACGGTAATAACAGATGGAAAATTACAGAGTAGACAACATATCCTGTCCAAACACTATCCAAACACCACTATCCTCTCAGGTTAATAAGCAGTGCCGCTTCAAACAGAGACCACGCTAAACAGCTCAAAACCTATTAATTCTCCTCACAATCATCTCCACCAATCTTTGTACCAACCAAAGACGCAAAACTCACTCGAAAGAGCCATTTCAAAGCGAGACACTCTTTTCTAGATGTGTGTGTGTCTTGTGTCAACATTCATTTTTAGCTGAGGTGCTGCTTCACTTTAAACCAATAAATTCAAACAAACCTTAGAGGGAGAAGGTCACATTTTTTCATTCTCTGGCCTCCCAGCAGGCAACAGAAAAATAATCCCCTCATAGCCCTTTAGCCTAGAACTACAGCTACAACACAGGAGGAAGCGGTGGAGCCCCAGGCAGGGATAGATCAGGGACCACTGCTGCTCTGAGCCGTACCAAACCATGTACTGACAAACTGAATTAGGGGATAAGTAGACAGCTCAGGCTAGGCTCTGCTTTTGGATTCCTCTTCCTTCAAGAAGATGAAAGCACAGCTAGCACGAGTCAGCGACTGCATGTGGACCCAACCTGCATCTTACCTCTGGACTCTAAAAGGTTGACTGTTTGACCCCTTGTAGAGTGTTTCGAGCGAGAGCTCTATTGATTGGAGGGCTGGGGTTGGGCAGCTGCGCTGATTCTCGATTCTGATTCAATGTTTGTTTGTGTATTTTGGTAACCACAAACTGGAGTTACTGCAGTAAGCTGAGAGAGCACAAACTCGAAACAAGGTGACATTTTCAGGACGGGAGGTACTCTACAAAAAATGTTTTCAGTCATACAGGCTACATGAGGATGAGTAAACAATAAAAAAAATTACTTCCTTACGCTATCAATATCACAACCAACAACTGATTTCTAATTTAATTAAAGATGCAATTCGTAACTTTTGCCACCAAACCATTTGAAAAATAAAACTGCATCTTATGTAAAAAAAAAATATAATGTTGAAATTTAAATTACACCAAACTGACATGTATGGAGACAACCTCTCAAATGACAATACATTTTTATAATCTAACAATGTTTTGATTATTTTGATCTATGTTCACTAATTGATGCTTTTAACCAAAAAAACAAAAAGGTACGGATTGCATCTTTAATTTCCAGTCAGCCGCAACATGTCAAAGTCATAATAAAAACAAAGCCTGATACATTTACGAAAACTACAGTACATATATCACGTAGGACCTTGTGAATGCATGGTGGTACTGTAAAACGCAACTATGACCTACATCCTGAGAGCTGGTGATTGCTTTGAGAGTTCAACGTATTGAGTTAATGGAGTTTAGTTTGGCTGAACTGCTTCCTCTGCCAAAATGCTTCCATTAAAGCACAGGAAGTGGGCAGAGATGGGCTCATTTAAATGATGGTAGAAGCAATCACTCGTCTCCCGCATCCACAATTAGCACCATCTGGTTTAGGGGCCTCCAACTCTTTAATGAGCTTCCATTTATCAATTTGGGAATGGTGGGTCCAGACCCTTCCTGGTTCAGGTAGCAAAATATCAATTATGCCAGGATAGCGGAGTCTGCTATGTATGGGAATGAGGCATGTCCGTGCTCAACAGCAATTTCCCCTCCCTGCTCAAAGCATTCTATAAGAAATCCAATCCAACCTCACTCCACTCCAGGTTTTCCATTTCGCCCTGACTCCTTAATCACTGCTAAAAACCTCACAAAAGTTGCACAATTATTTAATCATGACAGTCTGAGAAAGACACGTCAAGTTAAATTGTATTATCACAATTCTGGAGTTTCAAGGAGAAAAAAAAGGAACATATTAATGAGCATTAAATTATTAACATGCACACTCTCCATCACTAATTTTCATGAAACAATTTGTAAATTTGATAATTATTTTCAAAATTATTTTGTGAACAACTTTCATTCTGATTGCTAATAGCTTACTAACGTCATCAAATCTCATAGGTGTGTGAGTGCGTTTTAAGCTACCAACACACACTTCTGGGCCTCAGAATCTAAGATAGTGGAGACAGAGAGAGAAAACTAACACTCTTACTCCAAAATGTTTCTCCCTTCAGGTAAAATCACGCAAGCGCTCGCCGCTCCCCTCCACACACTCTTCTGGTGAGCGATAATGTCTATATGTAAGTACAGGAGATTGTGCCACATTTGTCTTGGTGAGTTTCTGTGAAGGCTACACTGCGGTTGTGAAAACGTGGAGCATGTGGCGAGCCGGTGTGTGTGGCGTACATTAAAGTCTATGTCTCTGTAGCCCACGGCAAGGCATGGCCTCATCTAATGGCTGTTCTACAGTAGATGTCAAGCTGAGGGAAATGAAAAGAGTGTGAGACTGCAAACTGTACGTGTGCCAGTCTGTACGCCTCGTCCGTATGGGTGTCTGCCGAGCGAAGTATTGGCCTTTCTGGGCTGTCAGTTTGGGTGATGTGTATCAGGGACGTACTGCTGACTCAGCAGGGCCCGCGGGTTCTGGTTTCTCTCTGCAATGCATTAAATGTTCAGTGGTGTGTTACATCACCTTCATTGGTCTCCCACACTTCATATAGAACACAGTGGCGACAAGAGGCGCCCCTTATTCAACCGCCAACACAGTGCAGGGGAGCAAAATGCTTACCTATGGGGAAACAGAAAAGATTTAAGCGCCAGCCGCATTACGGTGCTGTCAGCAGTCTGTTTTACTGTAAACCGTTCATTAGCTAGCATACCATGATTATCTTATCACTGCATTAATGGAAAAGCACATGCATTGGTGTTTTATGTGGATGTATAAACATTAGGGAGATAGAAAATGAAAAAGCAACGGGAAATGTGAATTTCGTCCTACTGTTGTACGTTCTTTATCGTTTTTGGATGGCACAAATGGACTTATAATAGCCAGAAGTCAGAATGAGATTTAAAGATCGTTACGAGTATTTTGTGTTCCGCTCATTATAATAAATAGCATGTGTTGAAAGCAACAAAATCTGTTTGAAAAAAGTTTGTTTAAAATCATATATAATTCTACACATTCAATATTATAAATGCAGAACATCTATACAGCTGTAGAAGAGTATATTATTCAATATGTTAAAACTCATTGGAGCCTAGATGTTATTATAGAAATGGAAGGAAATGACAAATTGTTAAAAACCTGTTTGTTTTGTCTTTTCAATTTTTGAATTACCATTCTTTTGAATTACCATTCTGTGTCTAGAAAGGTTTCAACCAGAAGTTTTTATTTTGGTGCATTAATAAAAAAAAAAACATGAAAAAAGACAGAAAAAGAGCAACCAGTGAGAAAGAAGTGTTGGCAAATGAACTTGAAAGTGCCCGTGCCTGTGCCCTTTAAACCCTTTTGTGAAACCCTCAGGCAAACACTTTTACCAACACATCAGATTTCTGGCCTGCAGGACATCCACCATCAGACACGCAGCGACGTTCTCTCAAACGCTGTACCTCAGGTTCTGTGCGTCTGTACGGCCGCTGACTCACAATCAGCGTCTGTATCAGATATCTGCCACTGAGCAGACCAGTTTTCCAACAAGCCCTACAGGTTAGCTTTTTAACGGTCAAATTATGGACGCTTTTATGTGGGAAAATTAAAGAGGAAATGAGCAGCAATTCCAAAGTATGTAACGATCTTAAATCGCAAAAACATCGTCCGCGGGCTGCGGCTTTAACACGGAGGTTCAAGCTATGAAGCGATATAAATATGTGAGGTTTCCATCAGTTGCCGCAATCAACCCAGACATCTGAAATTGGCTGTGAGGAGCAGGTACTAATGTTCAAACCAGGGGGAGGAAGTGCACAACAGGAGCTGGAGGGATTGAATTATCAGGGTTCATTTATTCCTCTGACTCCAGCCAGTGCCTGAATCAAGACTGATCGAGCTTTCATTTATCCCGAGCCCAAAGAGCAGCGCTGCTCTGGAACTATTTCTCAAGGAATAGAAGAAATCCCACTGGCAGAGTAAAAAGAGCAGTGGTAGCAATCTCATGCTATGACCTCGTTTGTCAAGAAATAAAAGCCGTTTCCTTGTAGTACACAATCCCCCTCTTGGTCCGAGGAACAATCGGGGGATATGTATTGTATCTGAAAGCTCGTAATGTTAAGACGTGTCGGTCAGAGTGCTTGCCCCCTCAAAGCTTGTCTGCTGAATACGAGACACGTTCTTAGCTACACAGATGAAAGAGCAAACCAGCTTAAAAATGGCGTTAGAATGTGTAAGAAGACATCATCTGACAAAACATCATCTGTTAGGAAAAGACAACATCTGGCAAACTTCATCTCATATCACAGAACACTTAAAGGAATAGTTCAAAAAAATGAAGCTTCTGTCATTATTTACTAACCCTCAAGGTTGTTTTAAAACCTGCTATTTATTCATGGAAACAAAAACAGACGTCTGTGAAAAATCTTTGCAAAGCATTTTCTATACACTGAATTTGTATTTTTGTTTTGTTTTTAAATCGGTTTTAAATCTAAAACAAAGGTGTTGCACAGCTTCAACTCAGCTTTTATTTAAAAAGCTGTGTTGAATTTTTTTTTATTCCACTGATAAAGAAAAAATGCAAAGGAGTTTAAAACAGCATGAGGGTGAGTAAACTGTTTGTTGAGTGTACTGTTCCTTTAAGATATACCAGCGGTTGGCAGCGTAACCAAATCTCAGCTTGAGACCCAATCCCAGCAGGCCTTACTGTCCCCTCAGTGAACTCATGGCAGAAAACAAAGCGCATGATGCCATTCCACAGGCCGGCTTTATGTTTCACTATTGTTATTGGCTAGTCCATGGAGAGCCTTGAAAGCAGTCAATCAGACAACAGCTGGCCTCAGGGGAACTCGGCCAATCAATGGCCATGATGCAGCCGACTCGCCTGCCCTCTTTACCACCCAGATCAAGCCGACTAATAAATGAGATCTCATGCACTCGAAGCGAGCAATGATAAAACAATTCCTTAAGAGGGACTCTAAAGGGTTTTCTAAATGTTCACAAAACAGAGCAGAAATCCCTGACGAAGGCAGACAGCTCTCCAAATGCTAATTTGCAGAACAGGTTGGAGATGATGCAGAACAAGGGTTTCACCTACTCCTGCCATAAATAATTCATACTATTGACTCCAGAAGCAATGCCACTTTCATGCACCAGACGAGCACGAGGGTGCCACTTTCACACGTGGAGACGATTCAACGAATCGCAACCGACTGCGTCACTCCACCAGGCCAGCAGCGCAAAGCACAATGGAGCACAAAAAAATACACATTAAAGGGGAATGCGTTAATGCAACGTCGCATTTTTTTCATTATAGGCATATGCAGCGCAAGCCACGCAAACTGCATGTATATGGGAGGCGGGGTACAATGCGGCCATTGTGTACACAGTCTGGAATTATTAACGGATGGATGCAACACTCCCAATGGCTATATGAAAAATAAACTAATGTGTGTTCTCTCTATATGACCCACTTTGAAATATCCTTCTGCAGATAACAAAAAGAGAGATTCTTGCTTTGGTATTTGATAAACAGGAAGCAAGATAAAAAAGCATTTATTACTGATGTAAGAATGAAGGCAGGCTTGAGGAAAAGGAGTTTTTGAATGTGGGCTGTGCATATGGCGAAGTAAAGGCGTGTTCACACTCAACTGACAAATTAAAGAAAAAAAGATCTCGGACCCAGATCTACTGCACAGATGGTACCCGACACTGGACCAACTCAGCTAAATCGGATAGTTGGAGACTATTCTGAGCGCATACGCAACAGAACACCATCGTGATTTCACACACACTCACAAAAAGTCTCGCCTACCAATTCTTTTCGATGAGATTTTTTTTCCATTATCGTGAGAGCTGAGCTGTTCAATGAAACTTAGGAATCATCACTTTATGCTGTAAGCTATTCTTTCAAAACGCAGTAAAACTTTAAAAAGCACGAGACACCAGCGCTTTGTTAACAGCTATCTGGACCGGCTGATTAGCACTTTCTCTATCCAGCGCTAATAGGACAAAGAATGCAAGTTGCCTGGTAAAATCCTTTGTCTTTTTAGAAGTCATCTGAGGCACATGCGAGTTGTTAGTTTGATAAATCGCCCAATTAATAACACGTCTTCAAAAAAGCCCCCCGCAAGCACTGTTGGGCCCACGCTAAGCCACCAGTTGCCAAACTAATTAAAATCATCCTTGTTTTTATTGTGATACTTCAAGGTATAGTTCACCCAAAATGAAAATGTATCTATCACTCAATTTATCCATAACTTGCCCCTTATGTTGTTTCAATTACTCACCATTTGTTGTTTCAAACTTGTGACACCGTTCTCTGAAACACAAATTTAAATGTTGAAAACATGTTGAAGGAATGTTCACCATATGCTTCCATAGTATGAAAAAAACACACAATGGAAGTGAATGATGGAAAGTCACACAGTTTTGAAACAACATGAGGGTGACTTTTAGTGAACTGTTCCTTTAAGATTCAACAGTGACGCTATGAGTTAAGATCTCCCTGCCCCTCTAAGTCGTCCTATCAATTTGATTTAGGCAGTAAACAAACAGAGAATAAGACGAAGCGTAATTACAAACGCACAAAGACAACGCAGCAAGCCATGACACATGCCAATAACAGGAGGGGAGCTTTTGTGTACAATCATTATGATTACTTCATCAAATGCAAGTTTTTACAAGCGAAACGAGTCGAACACTCGTATCTGAGCTTTGATGAAAATGACTGGCATCTCTCAAGAGCTCGGGCATGGAGAGGCGCTACAGCATGTGGTCTTTGAATAAACATCTGCAGGAAAACGTCTCTGTCAAAACAAGTCCTTGTAAAGAGGCGCTTTGTACGACTTCTATTTCATACTGAATAGTGTAATTGATAGACCGGTAATGGCATTTCATTGGCTGGATCTGCATTGCACTTAAAAAGGTCACCGCTCTTCTTATCTTTGTGACGTGCATTAAGAATGACAATGGCCTATCATAGTCAATTTCCAGAGTTAATCCGAGCTTTTGAAATAGCAGAATTCCAGGTGCCGCTGCGTTTACTTGCAGTCATTTCGTATTATCGTCTTTCTAGGATTTGTGGCTTTAAAGTTTTACGTCAAAGAGGGCTGAATGATTTACGGTAAGTCTGAGGTATGAAGTAAAACAGGGCTGTCACCAGCATTTTCTGGTGATGTACAAATTCCTCTCACTGGGCACTAAAAATACTATTCTTAATATAACTAGTCAATGGAAGAACTAGTTAACTATTGGGGCTTCAGAAAGGCCTAGATAGTTAAACCACTTTTAGTTTCTTACAGTACAAAAATATGTATGAATATGTATGTGTGTGTTTGTACTTAGAAATCTTTACAATGTTTGTACTTAGTTTCCTCAGACTTACTGTAAATCATTCAACCTCCTTTGACGTAAAACTTTAAAGCGAGAGAGAGAGAAAGCGAGGGAGAGATAATGACAGAAACAGAGATTATATATACACATGTATATAAACTACTCAAAAACAGATAAACATAAACTAAAGTAAAGAAATACAGATAGCTAGTCAACCTCTGACAAACCATCATGACCCATAATCTAAACTGGACGAGGTTAATGGAAATTGCAGCTGCTTGTTTATGACGGCGCTCACAGAAACAATGACGGAGCCCAGTAATGGAGGAAGCTAACCAGGAGCTACCACCATAAACCTTCCTCTCAAGGGACAACACGGTAATTAAACTGATCATTAAAGCAAAAACTACTTCAATTATTAATTGCCAATGTCAGAGTTGTCCTTTACAAGTCAAATTTAATTTCCTCTTGGAACAGCTATGGCATTTTAAGATTGGCCTTATCAGTCAAATGATTTCACCTCCGGTGAAGAGGAAGATCACGTGTACCTGATACGGCCACTGCTGGCTGTTTCTCCACATCTTCATCTCTCAGAAATAAAGGCTTGAAGTTCCAAACCAGAGGCCTGCAAGCGAGATATCAAGCAATTTGCTTCAAAGAGTTAGTAAAAAAAATCATATTGACTTATCCTGACTATATAAAAACGAGACCGAGTCCCAGATGATAAATAAATCGCCCAATAAATAAAGTTTTCATTTAGCTCAGCTGTAGTGTTTTTCAAATGTGATTTACAACCTCTGTTTATAAAAATTAATCTGCGCTTTGACTCAGGAGAGAGAATGAATAATTATGCATGCATTATTTAATTTTGTTATTCAAATTTCGACTTATCACCTTGTGTCAAAAATGAATAATTCTGCCTCGACAATATCCGTATAAGACGGTCGTAAACAGAGCGCCGAAAACTGCCGTTATTAATTGATGGGTAGGGAACATGAGAATGCTTTTAAAAACAGATGGTGGCGTGTCATAAAACAGACTGCGAACGCTCTACAAACGTCTCTGTAATGATAAGGGATGGTAATCAAGAAGCAGGAACATCCCTCCCTCAATCATGGGGGTCTAAGGACAACGGCATATCATTGACTTAGGTTTGCTCGCTCTTCTCGTAGCATCTGGAGGAGGTGCTGAGGAGACAGTCCCGTGGCTGGGCCTCCCCACTGAGGGCCAGGAGGGTTGGTATTTTGTCTAATTTGCATGTGACAGCTGCATACTTCCGTCCTGCTCTCAGCATTGCACCCTAAACTCCAACATACTCCACTGCATGCTAAAAACAAGAAGTTGAGGAAGGAAAATATAGCTCTCACGCACTCACACACAAACATCAAATCCCTTAAAATACCATCTGACTCACAGCACAAACTTCCCCCTCAACGAAAGATTCATGATTAATGTGATTATTTTGCTGACAAAATAAAAACTAAGCAACTTTGTGAACATCTTGAAGATTTCAAAGAGCTTTATCATTAGGACTAGTCGCACAATCATTCTTTGTCTTGCCACTTGCGAGCATGAGACAAATGTTTTAATAGTGACTTTGATTTAAATATTAAAAAACAAAATGTTTGTTTCATAATTACCAATTTAAAACTGAATCTTTTTGCCCAATCACTCAAGATGCTTAAAAGTCACACAAAAAATAATGTTTTAGCAAAAATATACAAGTTAATTTACTGAAAAATACTATAAGGGGGAAGAATGCCCTTTTGGAAAAAGATTTACTGTATTTGACGTCTTGCAGTGAACATGCAGAATCTTTGTCTGTTGGTTTGCATTGATAGGGTCTTCTGATTGAAAACAAAGAATCTCCTATTTAAGCCATTTCAGAGCAAATCCATAAACATTGAGATGTCCTTCTCCAGTTTACTGTGAGATGGTCATGAAGAGAATTCTCAATGTGTTTGGCTGTAGCGTCCCTTGGGAAGGACAAAAAAGGCTCTTTTTGAACTTTTATTTGGGTATTATAATATACCCTTTCAGTCACTTTCTGAATACAGTTGCACATAAACAAGGAGGCGGCATGCCCTTCAGACTTTATCATTTGAGTGCAATTTCAGCTCTGAACAATGACATTAGGAAGAACCCTGATGGTTGGAAAATCGCCCAAGGGAGGCCAACTCCATGGGTGAAATTTATCTGTAAATACTTGCGCATTCATACGCTGTCGGACATCACAGACTGGCTGGCTTCCATTTGACTGACATTTACATTAGAATTAGCTTCATGGTGCCAGGGAGAATTTAAACAACAAAAAAAACTCCCATTTCACCTCTTTGAATCCATCCTCAAATTCACAGCTACCTCAGTTATCCTCATGCGAGGATCAGAGACAGTTACTGGACAGCGTTTCTCCGCGTAACGCATTTCTTCTTTCAGGTTTGTGGCATATGCAATTTGCATAGCAGACAATGCTGACATGACCACATTGAGTCGACGCTGCTCAAAGTGTCTAAAAGCAGTCTGACGTATCAGTAAATGTTCAACTTTCAAATGAATTGAGTGCAAGCAGAGGTTTTGTGCAACTTCCATGGGAATAAAACTGAATAAAATAACTGAATAAAGAAGTGCCTTATATTTTTTTTAAATAAATTCAGAATGTTTACTACAGTAAGTGAACTACAGCAAAATTTGTCAATCTGAAAAAAAATGCTTTGCTGACTGAAAAAAAACTATTTTAGAAAAAAAGCAAATAAATTAATATTGCCATGTCCTTCTAATATTAAACATCAATATTGGCATGTTCTTATAGACCTTCCTGGTTAAACAGGTAGATAATTCTTCTCCAAACTCATGCTATTGGCAGTGCCAGTGTGTTATCTAGCCTATCAGAGAGCTACAACAAACAAACAAACTGTGTTGATAGTGCTGCAGTGTTTACACGCTCACACTTCAACTACAAGAAACACTTTTAACCCCCCCAAAAAAATCAAGCAGCTGTGATTTCAACATTCTATGTGACATATGTGTAAAAAAATGAGTCACATCTTATCAGCCTAATCAAGAGCTCTCTTTAATCTCCTTCCTTGTTGTCACTATCATCTGCCCCCTAAAAGCTTCTCAAGCAACAAGCCGGAAGCGTCCCCCAGCGCTGCGTGTTTGTTGGCCCCCAGGCGCCTGATCATGCCGTCTTCCAGGAAGTGCTAAATTCGGTGAGCCGGCTGAGTATTGCCCTGAGAGCTCTCCAGTCCAGCAGGAGCGAGCTGACTGCTGGAGGTCATCATGGGAGAGGAAGTGTGTATGTGTGGGCGGGTGGGACGTGGGGTCTGTAATCTCTCCCTCCTCAGTGATGGGGCCACATTAGTTCATTTCTACACAGGCTTGACGAGGGAGGAAAAAAGCAATGAAAAGAATGAAAAAAAACAAAAACTGGCTGGTGACGGGCGGCAACGCTTGTACTCTGGTGACGCGCTGGCGGCGGTGATGAGCGCCGGTGAGGGGAGGGCAGATAACGCCGGCTAATCCACATGACAGATTCCGGCGGGAGGTGAATATGCATTTTTTTTTCCACATAAACGGGATCTCAATTGGTTGTTTTGGCCCCGGGATGCACCTGTGACAAATTACAGAGGAAGGTCAAGGAGAAGGAAAAGCTCTCGGCCTTAATCTACGTTTAACATGGAAAGCGAGTGCGTTGCAGACTCTCTATTAACATTTCTTATTGCATGACAGATCTGCTTCATTTATTTAAAGTCATGACCAGCCATGGCAAAGACTGTCGCTCTAGGCCGTAAAAAAAGCAGTCAGAAGATCTCAGTTGGACGATCTGACCTGAAAATTAATAAGCGCCTGGTCGAATCTACACTCTTTCATATCTGAATTGATGCTGTGCTTTACATTATCATGTGGTTTAAAGTTGCTTCAAACTGTTGAATTCTTCAGTCGCTTTCTGAAATAAAAAAGACACAATACACTTAATAGGCTTTCTTAATATTAGATTAGATGAATGCATGTATAATGTTTTGAGACAATGAAACTACACTAAAGGATTTCAAAAGCATTTGATTCTACAAAGATCATAGAAGAGCAATTGCGTAAAGTGAATTTGTATTCATACATTTTTCTGTCTAAGCCCCATTCATTAATAACATCGTTTCTTATCCCTCTTTCCGAACAGAGACCAAATGAATGACGCAGAAATACAATCAGTCCAATATTACAAAACCATGTTGAGGTAACATTACACCCCCAAATCAAGAGATTATGTTTCTTAAAGAAAATGAAGTCTGTTTTAAAACCATTAAGATGTTTTAAGATGTTTGTGACATTGTTTTCATGACAAAACATAAAAAACTTCCCTGAATTATCATGACTGTAATACATCAAAAATGTTTTGCTTTCAAGTGTTTGCTTTGACGATGCTTTGTTTTCGAGTTGTTTTACTGTATTCTTATTCACGTTACTCAAATTCTCATTACTATAATCCATTTCTTTTACTATACAATAAACACTACAGCAAAAAACAACTTTTTTTGCATTACAGTAATGCTACAGTAATGAGAATGCGGAATATCTAAGCAAAATATCTTGATTACCATAACTCAGACTTATTTTCTAAAAGAAAAAAATAGCTCTGCATTGACTGAATTTCATATTGGGCTAAACATGACAATTTTATATTTTACAGGCTTCGTACCAGCACATAAAATCGTGTTTTGCCTTGATCTGCTATTAGCATTCTCACAAAATGAAA
>JBAJNP010000732.1:0-19480 GCA_036877545.1 Yasuhikotakia modesta | reverse complement strand
ATCACCATCCTGCCTCCAGTGCCTCTCCTAATAAACGTGAACAATAAAAGCCCTTCATTACAATCAAACTTAATCAAACTGCCCCTTAAAGACGAGAACGCGTGCATGCAGGGTATATACAGCCACGCCGGCCCGCATATGTATATGAAATCAAGCCCGGAAAAAGCTTTAATCAAGACTTATTCTCAGCAGGAAATTAAATAAGTAGACAAAGAAACTGCGACCCTTTTCGACCTGGAATATTGAGGGACTGTGCACTTGGCCACAGCTTCTCATCTATTTATCATTGACATAAAGGTAATAGAGCTTCACAGTGCCACTAACGATTCACGACAGCCTCCCTCCAAAACAGATGAAAGCTCCTGCGCAATGAGTGGGGCTTAAAAACGAAAGACAGTGCTGCTAATGAGTAATTAGGCCGTGGTGTAGGGGTACAGGCCCGGGGCTTAAAGGCCACCAGTAATTTGAGGAACTCGACACAGAGATGACACTAATTGTGTCCGTCGGAATGGCATTGATTCTCATTTGAAATAAAACTGGCCCGAGCGCCTTTTTGATGTGCTTTGCTGACAGCTACTGTCTGCCATTGAGTTGGCTACCCACAAGCCCTGGTTTGCTGCAGAGCCTCCAAATTGGCTCTGCTCTCATGACAGGAGCTGGTGTTTCGACTGGACAATGGAATGTTAGTCCACCGCCTGCCCTTTCTCGCTCACCCCACACCATAAAATCAGCCTTGGGGCCTTAATGGACTCTAAGATTCATGGAGAGACACACATTAAAGGAGATTCTTCAATGCACTTAACTAGGAAAGTGTAACCAACTGGATATTTTCATTACCTGTTGTCAACAGCATGCAAAGTGCATTGTGGGAACTGTGTTGAAATAATAGACGTATCGGGTGACTCATCTTTCTTCTGTTGTTTGTTAGCATTCGATAAATTTCACAACTTTACGTATTTAATGGGAAAAACAGCTCTAAAACTGGCAGGGAGTTGGTGAGAAATAGTAAAAATATATGCAGGCTTAGTGACATCAGACAAACGGTAAGTCCTTTCAGGGGTTAAGCAAGTTGTTTACATTCTGATGAAAGATGATACATAGAAAAATACTTTTCTTTGGAAAAACACGCACCAATAAATGCAACAAACATGTGGCTCCAGAAAGCAAACACGGCCAATTTTGTTTTTATGTCGTCTGAACAGGTAAGAAATTCATAGCCGCTATAGATCAACATGACCATTTGCTTGCAAAACTCCAGCCAAACATATTTAAACAGAGACGTTCTGCAATTCTGAGTAACCACGGTTGCAAAGTAGTTTCAAACACAGCGTGCGTCACGCAAATATTCAACCAGTCCCAGCATGCCACAGCGCTAAAGTAGGTTTTGCTGGAGACATGAATTGTCAGCAAACGTAATGACAACAAGCATTCCATCTAAGGTCAGCTTCCCAAAGTCAAATACAGCCGCTTTGTTTTCTTTCCCTTTTTCCCATGCCGAGAAAACTAGCTATGCATGAGAACCGGCAATACCGCAAACTGTCTTTCAGTGGTCTGGAAGGGAGGAGGGAGGCATAACCCATACTAGCAAACTCCAAATAAGATCAGACCACAATTCCCAAATCTGTTTTCTCAAACACTGCAGCTTCCATACCAAATTCTCATTTAAACATCCTTGAACTGAAAAGTCATCCATCTCGCTCTTGTCAACATGACACTGAGAAACATAAAAATAAAAAAAGTGTCTTTTGAGAGTTCCTCGACCGGGCGAATAACAAATGAAAGAGTTTGAAGCAGTGAAGCTCAACACCTCAGAGATCCTGCACTCTTAAGTGTGTCATAGCCGTGCGCTGGAGTACACAGGCTAATCTTCTGGCCGGTGAAGGGTTCACTTGTGAATCAGTGCCCAATGGAAGCTACTCTGGTGCCAGCAAGGCTTCTTTGTGGGCCGGTGAATTAAAGGCAGATGAAAAGGCAAAAGCTTTCATTACTGCCTGATGAAAGCATCAACGGCAAATAAAACGCAACACCTTTCACAGCCGCACTCAGCAATGCATCTGCCCACCCGGATCTGCACATCAACATGCGAGTTGCTTCTTAACGCGCCCTTAAAAGGTTTTCGGGTAGTAAAGGAGGTGCCTGATGAAAAACAAAGAGTAACATGAACACAGATCATTGCTCTTAGATGTTAAGCTTTATTCCTCAGACAACAGGGTCATGTGACGTTTTGAACTCTATAAAAATGCCTTTTGAACTCTAACACCAATTCAATTCAAACATCTAAAGTGCAAACAGGATGCTGAATTTAAAATTAAGCAAATGGAATTCGAAATTTAATTCAAAGATATCCATATAAAGCTGCACACATAATTTTGCAGTATTTTTTTAAACACACAAAAGGGATATTATTTATAATTAATCATTACATTTATAAACATAAAATGAATACATTACCTTTAAATGTACAGACCATGGTGGAAGATCGCTTTACTTCCCAAAGGCTTTAATGCACCTACAGGTCTTAAGCTAAAACCTGAGCGAGCTTAGAAAAATGCAGGAAGCCTCAGACAGAACTTCTGTCTGTTTGTGTCTGTGGTTTATGCATATAAAGCAGGTGAGTTAACCTCCAGGTCTCGCTTCCTAAACCTTTTTTTGAAGTAAAATCTCCAACCCTATTTGAATCTCTAAAATTTAAATCTACAGCTTCTGCTTTAAACTTTCTAACCGTCAGCAGTCTCCCACACTTAATAAAATACTGCAGCACTGGCATTGTTTTACATTATGCATGCTTTGCGCACCGCCATTGCATCCACCGAGATCAGTTTCATAGATTTAAACACTGATCCCCCACACCAAACACACACACAGAGCTGAGAGGTTGGGGCAGGATAACATTTACAATCCGTAATAATAACATAGGGTAGCTGCCACTTTAATCACCCTTGAACTCAGCTTAGCCCAGCCTTATTGCAGTTATTACAGAGGTAATTCCAGCCACCGCTGAGAATCCTTAGATTTCATTTAAGACTTTTGGGATGATGCTGAGCGGTGACAATGGCTATCCATCTTTCTAAACACTCCTAATCTTAACGGAGGATCCCAGGCTCCGATTGTGTGGTTGATGGATAGCTCTCTGTTTTTCCCCCTCTCTTTTCATCCGGTCTAAGGAGTTTCTGCTACCACAGTGAGCAATTCATGTAGCCTGCTGAAGATCTGAGGGCTTTTGTTCAAGCGTTTGCCCAGCTAACAATTTAAGGTTGTAGGAATGTTTTCCTAACATTCTGATTAAGTAACAAAAACATTACAATTATTCTAAATGTTCTAGAAGCATTCAAAACTTCCATTTATAAAACGTTGTATTAACATCATTGTTTGGCTGGATGCTATCAATTCAACAACAACCTTACACTAACAACTCAGAAACATTTAAGTTAGATAAATAGTTAAACAATGTTTAACTAACATTACAGGTCCTACAGAAGCTGAACTAGACTCGGTTTGAACGGAGTAGCAATCAGTACAACTCTTGGAAATGTTCATGTTCATTTCCCATACTTTTTTGGGATATCATTAGTGCTTCTCAGAGAGTCATGCCTTAAAGGGACAGTTCACCTAAAAATTAAAATTCTGTCATCATTGCTCTCCCTCATGTCCTTCCAAAGCCATTTGACTTACTTTCTATTATAGAAGAAAAAAATAACGAAAGAATGTTGATTTCTGCTAAATGCTGTAGCTGCTTTTTCAGCCATACAGACTTGAAACAATATAAAGGTCAGTAAATGATGAACAAATTTTGGGTCACTGTCTCTAAAATAACCACAGACACACTGCAGCACTGTAGCCACACATATATTGTAGCTTATGCACAAGAGAGCTATTTTCTCTGCAGTAGCAAATCACAAATCTTATTTATCCGAGTAAACCAGCCTGTCTCTCTCCCTATGTTACATCATTTTCCAAACAACAGCTTAAAAACATAACTATGGCAAAAATAAACAACCATCAATTCCTTATCACATCTAGACGCTAAATCGTTGCTATGGTTACAACTACTKTATTTCAACTATTGCGATGGTAGCCATCTAAAAGCGGAGTGAATTCTTTATTACACACACACACACACACACACACACACACACACACACACACACACACAAAATGACACATTACCACCTCACTTCAAATTATTCCTCCACCCCAGCTCTGATGCTTTCAGACAGCGACAGCTTAAGATTTATTTGTGTATGAGAGCCGATGTTTTCTTCACGCAACAAAATTTACCCCATCTGTAAATTTAGCGATTTGTCAAAATGCTGCACATTCTGTCTGTGATTTCCCACTGGAGAAAACCTCACTGTAACTACATCTGAAACACCAGTAATAAAGAACTCTAAAGCTTCACATAAACGTTTTCCCCCTTTCGTCTTCCTTTCTTCAGCCGAATGCAGGAAGCTTTTAGTCATGCCCCACAGAACAGATTTGATTGGAGAAGTTTGTGGCCCTTAGTCACTCGCTGGCTTCCTCAAGGGACTTATGTGGATTTTAGAGGTAACGCGGTCACGAATAGCAGACACAAGATCTACGATTTAGTCTCACAGACGGTGAAACAAACTCACTTATCCCAAGGGTCCACAATGAGGCTGCCTTTGATAGGGAGATGCTGAGCTCTGTTCCTCAGTGCTTAAGAAACATGGAAAAAAAACAGCCATTTTTACCAAAATAAAGACATGATATGTGATAAAACACCCACACACCTTCAATACAGTATATGCCTAGCAAACATGGGATGTTTTACGAACGTTAAATCATGTTTTTTAAAAGTTATCATAAAAACATTTAAATGTTTTCCAACATTATATTTCATTGGCCAACTTTCTAAACATGCTAGAATAAAAATATTTTTTTGGAACTAACTAGCAGAACGTTTGTAAAGTTACACATTTTGAAATATTAATTTTGAATTCAAACAACATTCTCTTAACCAGGCAAAAATTGTAAAATAGTGTCTAAAAACTGTACATTCTGAACATTACAATAACATTTAATATAAACTTTAAGGAAACATTCTTATAACCTACAATTGTTAGGGTGTGCGCTCCAGGTTCAAGTACCCCACAACAAACAGCCATTACTGGAGTTACTCACTCAGGGGTCTGTAAAGCAGAGATGGTGTGTATTGCTTCCGGTCCACAGAGTGCTGTGAGCCCATCTTCTAACCTAAACCCTCACAGTCAGATTAGCAGGTAACATTCACCGCCCTTCCAGGCAGGACCTTATTCACACAGGAAGACCCAGACAAACAGGAGAAAAACAAGCTTAACTGTTCAGGATTCAAGGTAAACCCACATCCCCTCAGGATTTAAGGCAAAGCTGACAGTTTTTGTTCCGAGGTTGTCCTTGCAAACAGTGCCAGATCAACAAATGTAGCTGGTTAATGAAGGGAAGCTCCATTCTCTCCACCCACGGTGGGATTTGAGCGGATGTGGCAGCGATCAAAAGGTTTGGGTGGGTTCTGGTACAAGAACTATGATTTTGACCTGCAAACTGTCTCCAATAACTTGAGTTCAAACACTTGACCTGACAATCTAAAGTTTACTCACCAATATCTACAACATATTTAAGATTGCATCTGAATTCTGAATTAGCCACTTAGGTAACACTTTTATGAAGAATGACTTACAGTAAACCTATTGAACACACTGGGGTCAACGGTCTTGCTAAACACACAATGGGGATAATGATAAAACCCTTTCTGGTTGTCAAACTCTGTATTTTAACCACCTCCAGTTAACAAGTTTCAAAAAACATCTGAAAAAACCCTAAAATTTCACTCTTTATAAAACTGACATCAGATTTTGAGCTTTGTTATGAAATTTATAAGCTGTCACACTGAAAGTCAAATCGTCAATTTTACACCAAGGCCACGAGCGCGTAACGCACCATTTCACATTTTGCAAAAAGGAAAGAATGCGTTTTTTAGAGTTTCAAGGTCCAATTGGTTTGATTTGTCCACCTCCTCTTGGTTTTGAAAGGCCACGTGCTTTAAACCATCAGTATAAAGTGCAAAGAACATTCTAATATTCTAATTATCGCCCTTTTTCCACAAACATGAGAAACAGCACAAGTGAAGCATGATGGCTGATTTTCTATGAGTAATGGCCTCCCAGAAGCTCTTTTTTGAAAGCGCATCGCTGCAGCTCAGGTGTTGCATTGTTTACCCGCATTGAGGGAACTTTGAAAGGCTGTTTACTGCCAGTGTGTGGTGCAGCACAGTCATTAACGAATTAAAGCAAGCTTCAATGCCTAAGGAATTAATAGATAAACGCTTCCATGACTAAATAAACAGACACACAAATCCATCAACCATCAGAGACCTCCTGTCATCTTCAACTGTACGCCAAACATCCCGTCTGTAATTAACTCATTTTGGGACGACATGACAAGGAAAAATCACTTTAATATTACACAAACTAAAACAACTGAAGTAGATAAAACTGCTTGGGAAAGTTCAGGCATCCTTAATTTTGCTCATTTGGCCTTACATAATCTTTAAAAAACTAATTTAAACTAAAATTCAAATAAATAAACTTTATAAGAAACTAAACTTCAATATTGGTTCATGACACAAAAAAACAACAGTCCCAAAAGTTCATCCAAGATCTGAAGCACGGCATAAATATTAGTAAATGAGGAAAAATTTGACAGGAACGTTTTTTTCTCTCTCTCATCTGAACGGTGAAAGTAGTCAAAACGCATTACAATCAGTTTCTTGTTGATGCACCTGCAGAGGTGCAATTTAACCAGGAGGCCTCGCGCTGCAGGAAGGCTGAGGAGGAGTGGGGGGGGGGGTAATGAGCTCGGTGCAATTCTCTCATTATCACCATGTCTGTTCTCTCCTCTCCATCCTCGCATGCTAAACTGTCTCTCCCATCAATCATCTTTATGGTCTATGGGGGGATTCATTAGGCCTGTTATACTTGCAGATGGAGTCAAAGATGAGATCTCCCACACTCACATTAAGTTTTGGGAGGGCAGAGGGGAAGAAAGGAAAAACAACAGGATATCTTGACGTGCGGAACGTACGCCCAAACATCTCGCAATTTATGTGCTGCGATTACCTCGGTGAAAGCGAAGAGGCGGAGGTAACGCGGCCTTCAGGTGGGGTCGAAAATATTGTAATTATGAGCTCTGCGTACATGAACAACTAAGCAAAGTTAGGAAACTCTGAACTTTCGATGAGGCTGTGATGTCAGAGGGGGCGTGTCAACTTAATACAAACTACAGAACAGTTCTGCATTAGATTAAATTATTGGTGAATTTGTGAATAATGTGAAGTTAATCACTCATCTCTTGTGGTTTGTTTCAATGCATTAATCAAATAGGTTGTGTAACAGTGATACAGCTGTATTTGTTTATTCAACAGATACAACAGAAAACAACACTTTCATATTGTGTTTCTGACTAAAATATGTGACACACAGTAATGCCTATTCGAAACACAGGAGCAATCCAGGTAAACAGTAAAAGCCATGAGAAAAAAAAATGTATCAAAATGCTATATCGCGATTACCATCGGGCCTCCACAGAAACAAACATTGGGGTGATTTGGAGACATTGAAAGTCACTCTGGCTGATTGTACAGAGAGAAGAACTCACATAAGCTTTAGCAGAGTGAAAGAGTGCAGTTTTTCAATTGCATTTCATATCTTTCCAAGGCCAGTTTCACACATGGTAATGGATGTAGGTGTAGCACGGAACTTGAGAATAGATAGAGAAACAGGAAAGACACTCGCAGCAACATTTAACATACAGAGGAACTTTAGAAGGTTTGATTATGAATCAGAAACCTCGTTCTGAAACAACGACAATCACTTTTTCTTGATAATATTAAATAAAAACTGCATTTGTTGTGCCGTTTACTCAGTGCAAAAATCACCATCCCAACGGCTGCAAAAGTGTAGTGCACTGAACTAAACACTAAGTTGTTAGGATGTTGTGTGTGGTTGCTTACCAGCCCAAGTCAAAGTAACTTTTTTAGACCTAAATATCAGGTCTGACTGCTTAGAAAAACAATAGCACATCTCTCCTCAACAAGCCTGACAATTTAAGACAATTTATATTCATAGCACAATTTAAACTGAACAAGTTTTAAACCTAAATGTTTTACACCCAGGTAAATTGTTTATAAGTCAAAGGACAATAGTGGCACAGGAGTACTAGTTAATTTAGGAATTTATTTTAACTACACACTAGCATACCAACAAAAAAAAAACCACTCTAATGGCTGAGAAGATGAACTGAATTCAAAACATACTACAACAGCATCACGGACACACTCCAAACCTGTTATTTGTAGCTTACTTCAGATGTCATGATCTAATGATATACAGAAACGAGGCCTCCGCAACACTTTGGCTAGCATCTCAAAAAGCATTATGCAACACCATCCGCGAACTGAAGCGCTCGCACCTCCCCATCTGAATCTCCTCCACAACCTAAAAATAAATTCATAAATATATAAATAACTCCCACAGAATAAAAAATTCAGGTGCATAGGTGAAACAGAAGGGCCGGGAGGCTGGTCCGTTCCCAACCCAATCACAGAGGCGTTCTCATTTCCTCAGATTTATTTTATTCGAGGTAATGAGCATGTGCTGGTATCAGTACAGTTCTCAACACAAAAGGCTTTACTGTAGGTGGTAGAGTTCCTGCCAGTTCTGTTCACTGACTCTTATATAAAGCTAAATGCAGTAACAGAACCACAACGTTCTGTCCTGGGTGGCAGTGCCTCTTAAAAAAAATGTTTATAAAAAAAAAACAATTGACATTACAGAAATATTAGGAATACATTTTTTTTTAAAAGTTAACCCAATGATTAACAGAGATTAAAGTACAACAGGGACATTAGCGGAGTTTGTAAAAGTTGAGAGGTAGACATGACCTCTTTAGCCTCATTCGAACCGGTTGCAGGCAATAAACATGATGAGGTAAAACAGAGAAATCGAGGTATAAAGTTGTGTCACAGGAGGCAAAGCCTTCTTGGCACTACAACTGTCTGACTGTGAAGCGTTGATGACTAATGCAGTGAAAATATTTACTATTAATAATAAAGCCAAAACACCAGCTGCTAGCAAAACATAAAAGATACATAAAATATGAAGAGAAGAGAGAATTATTATTATAAAAATTGTTATTAAAAATTAAGAAAACTTGACCTTGATTAGACTTTGATATGACTTGATTTTAATAAATAAGATAAACAGGAAAATATTATGCTATTGGTTGATTGTTGATAAGGTAAAAACAGCCACATTTTCTTCTTCTCATGCAACTGAAACGCTACCATCTGGCCGACTTCAGGCCAAAACACAGAGAAAAAAAAAAAAAAATCGAAAGAATACCACACAAATTCTTCATTTTCCCTCTTACTGAAATAGCTCCAAAAGTTACTAAAGCAAGAGCAAAACAAACGTGTTGTTTTCACAGCGATGCAAGTCGTTAAATGCTGTTATCTCTCAAAAAACAAAAGAACGTGTAAACCGATGTCAGACGAGATACCAAAGCTTTCTGTTTATCCCCAACCCGTGACGGCGTGGATAACAGAACTGAACTGCCTTTGTTTTTGCTCCGTCTACCTTCACAGACTATCCTTGTTACGAAACAGAACGTGCGATCATTAGCCAAAAGTCAGAGCGGCAAAGTTCACGGCTGATTGACCCTTTTAGCCATAGTAATTAATAATGACATTGGGTCTGGCATCTGGACCCAAGAGTCGATTGTGTTTCTGAGTCAATCACTCAGGGCCCCGAGTCCTTTCAATCGGCAGCTTGGCTGGCGTCTCCTGGGCTTTCTGCCTGCACTAATGGGCCTACCCTGTAGTAACCAAGTCATAATCCTATCAATAATACAACAGGAGGAGCATCTGTGAAAGCACATCTCTCTTCGTCGCCACTTTCCATTTTCTGAAATAAGCTTCTGTGAACCGCCCATCCACCTTGAGCCTCTCTCTCTCTCTCCCTCTCTCTCTCTCTGCATCTCACACCCTTCTCAGCCAAGAGAGCTCTCTAATTGTGTGTGAAGGAGTTTGTTGCCAGCTTTGGTTTTATGCGGCTCCACTCGAGACATTTTCTGCATGAGGTATCAAAGGAACCACGGACGGCATCTAGAAAGCCCATAAAGCCCCTGCGCTCTAAAGTTCATTCATTTTAACAGCCAAAACAAAGACATTTTTAATGGTAATGCAAATAAACGGTCGTAAATGGACGCGAGGGTTCCTGCCATAACGTAAAACGATAACAATCTCATAAACGTTACGTACTTAAACGTCCCAGATCAAACAATACGTTACTGCAACTTGCGATGACGAGAAAAATCAAAAGAACTTCCATGATGTCCCTCAAGCCTTTTTGAGATTCTAGCCAGGTGCCCCAACATAGGTAATATCTTCCCCTCCATCTATTCTCACAAAAGAAGAGCAATCACACTCCAGAAGGAATAAACATCCCAATCTTTCTTTGTTGCCACAGTTTAGACAGAGAGACCCCAGGACGAGCACAATGTAAGTCAAATGTCTTTTGTGCTTGCCGAAACGAAGCACTGTTGCTATCAGCCCTGCCATCACCATTCCAGCATCTGAGAACACTGGGAGTCATTATAGAACCAAGGGAAGCCTAATAGACTGACTGACAGATATGAACTTTCAAAGACCTAAGGGGCGAGGGAGGAATCAAAAGAACCGCAGAACAATGCTGTTCGCCTGCACGGATTTTCAACGAGTGCAATCGGATGGAGATCCACAATGCACACAGAGTGGAAAAAGAGCCTTTATTGCACACTACAGGCTCTGGCACGGCTGATTTGTTGTGTTAGACTTTGAGAAAGCCATTGACGCTCATCTCAAGAAAGGAAATGGATGGTCAATAGTGCATGGAAACAAAAAACAGACTTACTTTATAGTTACGTTTGCTGCATGTAATGCTGTTTTATATATAACCTTCATGAAAGAAGGATGGAATATAATGGTGGACTTACTAACTATTTACCTAACAATTAGTGAGTAACAATTCCATACTAAATGGTTTCAAACATGCCTTTTCAAATACATTTTATCATTAAATATAAAAAATATATGTATTGATATAAATATCACAAAAATTAATATGAATAAAAGCTGCATATTCCTAAACATTAATTAGCATATTACTTAAAATATATCATATGCATTTATGATACATTAAACCGTAAACACAATCACATCCCCACCTCAGCACTGCTATGTCTGGTAAGGAAGCTCAGCTAAAACACGACACCAGCATTCTGGCTTTGATTTTGGCTCCAGCAGGTTACCATGCACGCCGTTCAATTAGCTGGAGAGCGCACGCTCTTCCGGGCCCAAATGAAAGCAGACTGTGGTGCATTAGGGGCACTTGCTCTCCATCTGTGAGACATAACAGAGATGCACAGGCAGTGATGAGGAAAGGCTCCGGTGGCCGAGCGGGGCCTCTGGTGCCCAGCTTTTACGCTCAGCTGTTTCCATGCTAATTGCCCAACAAACAGAAGGGCCCAAGACTCACCCTTGCGCACGCCCGGGCCCGAAGTGAGGCGGGGATTTATGGTGCCTGTCTCACTGATGGCACCAGTGTTTGACAGCAGTCCATTAACCACTGCAGAAAGGTCCAAAATCGCAACCACTACTGTTCTCCTATCCCACCGGGGCTCTACTGAGACGTGGAACGCTGTAAATACTACCGACACATGCTAATGAGAAGCACTAAAGTTTAAACAGCTAATGTCAGCTTTTTTTCACATTTAGTTCCTGCATGTAAGTTGTGGAGAACGAGCGAGCACTAAAAATCAATATGAACTGGATGCTAGTTTATAATCTCATGTGTATTGTATGTCCAGGAAGGCAAATTAGATTTGTAGAAGCTAGTTTTGCTAAAGTGACAGCTGTCACAAAAACATGTTAACATGGCATTAAAAGCAAAACCAATTAAGAGGGACGACAATTTAGTCTGTCTATGCTAAACATTTTTTTACCTTGTTTTAACATTTTCCAATAATCCCAGCACTTTAATTGAACATAACAGGATATAGTCATCTGTCAGAGTGCCCGTCAAAACCGTGTTTGTTCAAATCAACCCTCTGACGGCCGCTAATGGAAAACGATGGATTCTTCTGTACCTCTGATGAACGACAACACAAACACCTCTATAAACTGGGTTGCCAGATCCCTGGAGTTCAGTACCATTATGAGAGGGTAATAAACATCAGCACAAGACCTGTGCCTGGTCCCTCAGGGTATGAGCTAAGACCATGAACATCAATGTTTAGCAAGAAAGACCTCATATTAAATTTATAGGTCATTACAGCGGCTAACAGCTAACACCAGTGACTCACAGTTACAGCTAAGCCTGTGTCCAACAGCCTCATATTATTTCCCAGTTTACATCTTACATGGAATTCAGGGCACCACGATGTTCTTCAAGGTCTCTTAGCACCTCACGCCTGACTGACAAAAAAAATGTTACTTGCAAATATTTTTACCTATTAGTAAAAGAACATATTACTTTAGCTGCTAAGAATAAACTGACAGCATATGGGACAGACCATATGTACTTAAATCTACTGATTTTTTTATTTTTGTGTGAGATGTGATTAACACTCACAGACTTGTTGATGCAAGGCGTCTATTTTTGCCAAGCAAGAGCGCAGGTCATGGATTTGTGAATCCACTGACAGTGTGAGTGATATTTTCATCTTCAAACTATGTTTAAATGATTACGGTATGTCTGCGTTTAGTGTCTCGCCAGGCTCCGGGTGATATCGCCACACTTTTTTCACAAGCCAATCAATAAATCAATTTTGTCAGAGCATCCCATGTGTTTTTCAGACTGCTTTGCCCGAATCATTTTTTAAGCTGTGGACAGAACAAGGTCCATTTTATCAGTGCAAACAAACGGTGGAAAGAAAGCAGAGCAGATGTTCAAGCCAGGGCAATAACCCCACAGCAGTGGTCTCCTCCATCTGCTTTATACCACATAATCACAAGACTCTTAACAGGCCTTCAAGAGCTGTTTTGACTGACAATGTCCTGATTAAAACAAGCTTGCACATGTTGAGACAACTCCCCAAACCAATTACAAATGTCCAGCTTATTATCTTAGGACCCCTTTTTTTCCACCAACTTCATCTTCTCAAACAAATTTGGGCCATATCCCCCTGAGGCATCTGCATATACTGTATGCCGATTGCTTAGTTTTCTTTTCAAAACTGCTCCTGTATTCCCAAAACATTAATTTGTGTCAGTCTGTTTTTGTTATCCGGGCGTGTTCTAAATGATTCCCCGAGTTTGATCCCTGTGTCCTAATAAAAGTGGATGCTGCCAGACAAATGCTCCTTTAGGGTACTATAAACTGTGAAGTCGATACATCAGGGAAGGTTAAAATTTGCACAGGAAGACAGAGATGAAGGAAGGCTTGAGGGAAATAAATGAAGACGGAAGAAACCAGGTCAGACCTGACCGCTCTGAAATAGCCACTGTCCCCTCCTCCACCTAAAGCTCCCAGCGTTTATCACACAAGACTGGTCAAGACTTCTGAGGGGCGAGTCAGGCAGATTAGCTTAAGTAAAATGATTGAGCATATTTATTCCAACGAGCATGTCTAGAAAGAGTGTGGCTAGAATGCATGTTTGTACCTGCTGAGGAGGACGAGGTCGAGAGGAGCAGTCCAGAACGTTCGGATGAAGACAGACATAAAGAGGCGGCGGCTGATTCGTCTGTTGAAAGATGTCATGTCGTCTTCGACAGAGACATGAAGACGAGAGCGCGAGCTGTCGGGAGCTCCACTGCACGGCTCAGGCTGCCAATAGGCCTGTCACGATTATGACATTTTGGGGATTAACAATTTAATTGCCTGTTTGCTTGTTTTGTTTACACTTACAGCGGAAGCTGTGTACACATGCATCTCAAGAACTCATTTATTCATTCGTTTACACTGACTGTGTGAACCCTATGCTTTCCTTTAAAGAAACAGCTCACCAAAAAAGTGATAATTAAGCCATCCTTTACTCACCCTTATGTTATTTTAAACCTGTTGAGCTTTATTGCCTCTGAGAAACACAAAAGAAGATATTTTGATGGTACCAAACAACATTAGCACTCGTTGGCTTCCATTGTATGCACATAAAACCACTCAGACATTTCTCAAAATATCTTCTCTTGTGTTCCACAGAAGACAAAAATACTATAGGTCTGAAATGACATGGGTGTGTAAATGATGGTAAATTATCCCTTTATGGGTTAAATAATATTTCAACAGTTGTTCAAGCGTTCAAAAAAAACTTTATACTGTATGGTTTAAATACTGTGCTCAAATATCACACTACTGCTCCAAAAACAAGATGTAAAATCACCATTTATCATATTCACTTAAAATTACATCACTTAAATTTGATGTACACAATCATCAAACGACTGACATTTAAATGACTCACTATAAGATCAAACCATCACGACAACTTAGAACGGTTCATGACTATTCGTTCTGAAGGCAACCGTCTCTCTGACATCGATAAACGTGTCAACGTGGGTCATCTCATAGAGAGAACAGATAAATCCAGCACTGGAAACGTCTGTGTCCGGTGCTGTGCTCATTCCATGCTCCAGTAAATCTTTTAAAGAGCACCTCAATCTGGGAAAATCCCAAATTGATAATGACTTAACATTTTACAGCCTTTTAATATAGAGGAGAGCCATTCATTCTTCCAGTTAAATCAGTAGTCTCACTTCCGTAACTTATTACCCTTCTGAAAGTTTAAAGCCTTCCTGGGTAATAAACGAAACCACTTGCACATGTTAAGGTCTGTTTCAGCAGCCCAGGAGCTGTTGGACTGAATCAACCGCGGTGGGAGAAACGCATTGGAGCAGCGAGGCTGTGATGCTGATTGTAAAATGCGTTTGGGCCCTTTGGAAGACAAAACTTAAAGACAACCTTCACGTTCAATCTTTTATGTCATCCAAGCCGAGCGCACCCTAAAGAGAGATGTTATTTTAGGCATGCTAGTCTAGGGATTCGGTAATGTTATATATTTCATCGGGTTGGCCAGGTTTGTGCTTACATAACTGCCACTGCATGCCGCTTATGACTCAGAGAAAGAGGGAAACCGCGGACACAGTGATGGAGGAGACATGGCAGAATATCACAGGTGGCTGAAACCGTGGGTGCCGCCCAAATCTCTATTACTGGCCCCGCGGTGCAAGGCTGCAGAAGGAAGAAACGCAATATGGCTGCTTTATTTTCACCTGGCCACACAGTTTGACCCCTGCCAATGTGTCAGCCCTCAGGAAAAGCTTAAAAATAATTAAGAAGCTCATGTTAAAAAGATGAATTAGATCATTTCAATACTAGTTTTTGCTTAGTTAATAAAAATAATATTGTGTGTATGTGTTATTTGATTACAGCTAATAGAAACGATTCAATAGTTTTAGTTTCAGTAAACTATAATAACCTTGAAGTAGACAAACCGTTGAGCTCAGTCTGTGTGTTGCCTGGCGACATGCAGGGCATGTGTGTGATGTGGATGGAGAGCAATTTCTCATCCTCGCTCGTGTTCTGTAATCAGTCCAGTTCCGGATCCGTTCCGTGTTTTCATTCCTCTCTCCACGCTCACTCCGTGTTCGGTGATAAGAGTAATTCATGGAAAAGCGTACATATGCATTAATAAAATATATATATATGCTCTGCAGTACACAGCGGAACATGAAACATCCTAGTGCTGTTATAATAAAAATTTTAGTATGCCTGGAACACTGCTCAACCAATCAAATTACAGAACCAGAACTAACTGTTGTATAATGTAACATAAGGTGTGATTTTTTTTTTTTTTTCGCACTGAATAGTTTATTTTTGCTCCATCCACGAGGATGTTGTTTACCCAGTCTGATCTGAGAGTTCGTCAGGCCTGAAGCAGCAGGTCTATGTGAGAACTGCTGGTCACGCTGAAGCCTTGTGCATGAACCTTTCTCAGATGTTCACCTGGATGATCTGTGGTGAATGCAGCTGCCAGGAGCAAAGCCTCCACTCAACACTCAGAGAGAAGAAGGGTGAGGAACCAGGTCTCCACCACTCCTGCTGCTGACCTGCCACACACACACACACACTGCTGCTGACCTGCCACACACACACTCACACATACTGCTGCTGCTGACCTGCCACCCATATACACACACACACACACACAGCTGCTGACCTGCCACACATATACATACACACATACACACACACACACACACACGTTCCCCAGAGTGTACAGGTGGCCCTTTCAGTTCAGACCTTATCTCTTCAAACAGGGTCCAAAGCACATAAGGAAACACACACGCAACACAACAATGAAAAATGTATGCTACATCTTACTGTGTGTGTGATATCACAAAGACAATGCTTTTTGATCCTTCATCCTACATTTTATAAGCTACCCGCTACTTTTTAAAATCCTTGTTTTACTGTAGTAAGGAGCCATTACTCCAATATACCAAAACAGATTCATTACTCTTAACAAAAGGTTTCCAGATGTTCAAATAGTATAAACCAGCATTTCTGACTAGTTCTTAGGGCACATCTAATGCGTTTTAACCAGTTCAAATGTAACATTCTTTCAAAAGCTGCAAGAATAAATAATCGCACCAGGTACCGTGTATTTTGTTGTTCATATGGTCCTTGATCTTTTTGCAACCCCAAAAAAATTAATCTCTTCAAGATGCACATACAAAATTTAATTAGTACAGCTTCAGATTTTTCTGAAGTCAAAAGGCTCCACTAATTAAAAGAAGACTATTATTATCTCATCACCAAATTGACAAAATAAACAGCACTCTTTACACTTTCAAAACTGGATGGCACATGTCATTGCTACACAGCAAATTACAATGATTAACCTTATTTTAAATCTCAAACAACTTCCAACTTTTGATGAATAAAAGCTAATGTCACACAGTCTCAAAGTCGAATTCTGAGAGCCTGAATACAACACTCTCACCTGCTTTATAATACAAATTAAATGTTTGAAGAAAACACGCTGCTGGAACATCACACAGAACACGGTTCTAAAACGGTATCATGTGTGGTTATATAGTTACTTATGAGAAGAAACCTGTCACGACACATCGGTTCAGAACCGCTGCTGGGACTGACTGTCAAACTTCTGCTCCATCATGCCTTAATACACCTAATAAGCCAATATATCACATGTATAATGAGCATTAAAGAATTCCCTTTGAGTCCACACATGCTATTTTCATTAGTGCTCAGCAGGAGCGCATTATATTTTCCTCACAAAATGGACATAATGTCCCATTGAGACACTGTTCAATGGTCTATAAGACCCAAGGGTTGTATGGAAAGCTCACACAAAAGCGCATTCACCAGCCCTCCCACGACTCACAGCAACCCATATTCAAGGTACTGAATCCACTACAATTTAATAACATGTACAGCATGTCGCAAGTGACCGCGAGAGACTCGTAAGTGACATCACGGCGACGGCTTTCATAAAGAACCTCCACGCGGTCGATATACACACTGCGGCGAGGAGATTAGCGCCCAGCCAAACTTAACTGTCACGGTCCCTCGGCTAATTCGCCCAAACTTGCTTGATGGCAACAGCTAATCCCTTTATTCTCACCTGGACGGGGAGGAAAAGCCGACAAGGTTTGCCCAAAGACTAGCGCTCAGGCGTGTCGCAGATATTGGAAACAAAAGTGTAAAAGAAAACAATTGAGTTACATCCTGTTGCATCAGATGGCAGCGAGGCTGGGTCGGAGTTGCTTTAGAATTCATCATCCCTAAACTACCACCACTTCAAACATCAGAAAAAACAATGTTCCTGTGTGATTGATCTTTCTGGCATACACATTTCTGTTCTTTTGAAAACGTAACTGCGGCAGGCGCAGGAAAAAACGGGCGTGGGTGGGTGGCGCACGGGCTAAGCCGTACTTCTCTACCGGATTGAACAGAGTTCTGAAGACACATCAGAAAAGTTCTACACAACCGCGTGAGAAACCAGGTCAAACGGGGGACTTGCAGAAGATGGCAGGGCTTTGTGTGTGAGCATGAAACGAGCCCTTTCCCCTGAATAATGATTAATGATTTCATGCTTGAAAAAAGACAGTAAAAAGTCAATATCTGTGTTAAATATAAATTGATTTTTCGCTGGAATTGTTTGACCGTAATTCAGCATTGTCTGTGGCTGATCAGCGGCTTGCACATTTTCAGGTCAAAGGTCAGCATTTCATCGGCTTTTGTAATGGAAAGTCTTTTCACTGACACATACACCCAAATACATTAAGACAATATTTTGTTTAGTAATCTAACTACATTCCAAAGTCCATAACTATATTAACAACACTGCAGTACGAGTAAAACAACCTCAAACTTTCTCACTCAAAAACACTAAATATACAGACTCCTGTGTATTTCTGACTGAAGTTGAATGAATACAGCTAATGCTGACCTGAGATACGCTTCTCAGTGCAAAGAAACATTACATTTTTCTGTTTAATGTTAAAAATGTAGTATTGCTGAATCATCTAAAACGTTAAAGCTGAAATCTGTAACTTTCAGGATTAAAATTGAAACCAAAAAAGGCTTAATTTGATTTAACAAATGCAATAAAAAAAAGTATGTAAATTAACCTGCAATTTTATGTTTCAAACAGAGATGGCAGTAGAGAGGCACAAGTTACAGATTGCAGCTTTTTTAAATCACGGAAAACTACCCTTCTCCTGCTTTTAAATAATTCACAATGATATATTTAGAAAGTTACTTAGGTTTCCATTACAATGGAAGATGGTAAATAACACTTTCATCAGCCATGATTAATTGATGCTGTCATAAATAAACACAATGCTATGTAACAATGCCAGGTATCCACAATTATGGGTAAGGGTTAAATCACCTCTGATGGTTTGTATGTAACATCGCAGCTTAATGGCTTTCAGTGGTCTGTGTGCTGTACTGGATATCATATATCAGACTGATTGCAGCTCTGTGCCGCTAAAAGCCAAAAGGCCAGAATAGCAGTCTTTGAAAAGATAATTTAGAAAAAACTGCCCTGACCTAGATCAGTACTCCAAAAAATAATGCCTCAGATCGGCTTATAGGATAATTTTTCTGTGTTTTTCTTCCCAACTCTACAGCATGGCATTGAGAGGTCTTCCTCTCCTCCACAATCTCCAGACACATTCAGTCGATTCCTCCATTTTAAACTTTCGATAAATTGACCGTTAAAATGATCCATATGAGCTCAAAGTCTCTCAGTTCCCATTTGGATGGAAAAAGGAGAGAGAGAGAGAGAGAGAGAGATGGACTGCACTGTGGCCCAAGCACTGTTTCCTGTCATGTGGCGATGGTTCAGGATATTTTTAAAACCCTCCTGCCAATGAATCACCTCAGTGGGCATTTCTCAGGGGCATGAACAGGGTCTG
>JBAJNP010000731.1:0-80807 GCA_036877545.1 Yasuhikotakia modesta | reverse complement strand
GTACACACAACAACTGTACACACATCAACTGTACACACATCAACTGTACACACAACAACAGTACACACAACAACTGTACACACAACAACACTACACACAAGTCCTGACACAGCCTTTACGTTTTACAGTTTAGGTGTGAAAATCCATGACACATCATCTGCCCTAAATTTCACCACTGAATAACATTTATATTTGTAGCACAATACCTACATGTATCTGTTTATCAGCATGTCACATAAACCTCTCCACATCACCGGCTCAACCTGATGTGTCAGTCAAATCTTCACATATCTGACATAACTGTGATGTCAAAATTTTCCTTGTTCATTTCCTTTAGGCCAACACATGTGTTTTACTGAAGTGACTCTGTGTTCAGAGGATTCTGGTTCATTCCTGAAAGATCTTGATCGGCCAGTTTCACCGAGCAACAGGAACACCAACACCCAAGTTTCAGCACTCAGAGAGATGAGCCCTTCACAAAGGAATGCATCTATTCTGTCACAATTTTTTGTGTTTCTGTCAAATCTTAAGCAAACAAACTTGATTTGAGAACAGATAAAGTGTTGCATGCATTTAAACGTAACATTGAAGCTTTATAAACAAACATTTTGTAGAGTCTTCAAAGACAGTTTTTTTGCATAAACCTAAAAACATTAAAGTTTGTTGGTTGTTGTTTAATTGAGTTTAATGGTTCTTTATACATAGTTTTGCATTAGTTTTAGACTAGTGTTATGTATCTTATGTTGGGTTTCTACACAACAGAACTTAAAAGTTTTGGACTGTACAGCCATTTCTGGAACTATTATTTTATAAAGTAAAAAGTTTATCTATGTGTACTAAAGTCCAGGCCAAATATGACATAAGGAAAAACTATCTGAGATATTACTGTGACATCAGTAATTTATCTGCTGTCATATTTGTCTTAAATCTGATCTGTTTACTTTAATGTTTGTCACAGCTCAGGTATGTTCAGAGTTCAAAAGGCTGAAGTGTTGCTTAATGCAACAATCAAAAGCATGTTTATCTGTGCATACATAAAACCTATATGCATTATTTAATCTTGCTGTGATAGATTGAATAGATTGAAACATATTGCTGCTTTTAAAAGGTTCAAAACATGTACATGACTAATGCACACACGCAAAAGTCAAAACAACAAGTGAAATAACTTGTCAAATGAAAAGCAATGCAGGAAATGTAAATTAGTCATACACTATTGTACCAAATGCAACATGTTGGGTGGATGAAGAATGTAGTACAACACGCATTTAAATCTAAAGCCTTTACAGGAATCCTTTATCATTTACTTCTTAAAATAAATGTCTAATTATAAAGACATCACATAACAACAGACAAATATTGTGTTCATGTGCCGTTACATAAGAAACTTAATCTGGAAAAACTGGGAGCAAATGGCCGGTTTCTTCCTCTGTCTGTCTTAAAACGTGCTACACCCTTCCTGATTTTTCCACTGGTAGTTTAGTTGTATTATTCACACAGATGATGTACAGCCCGTCTATTGTGTTCTGATGAATCTCAAAGCAACAGAACCCTCCGTTCATTCAGACTTTAATTGACTTCACTGATGGCTTGACCAACCCTGAAACTGAAACCTGCAGGAGTCAACAAAGCATCTACCAGCTAACTAAGGAAACGTTCTTAGAGCGTTGGCTAACGTTCTTTAAAAGTTCTTTTGAACTTAGCAACAACCTTCTTGTAGTAACGTTAGAAGAACTTTCTATGTTATGTATCGTATCGAAGCACATAAGAAAAAACTAATCTGTAATCAGCATTTTTACATCGGCCACCATTTTCCACGTCGTTTTAATACATTTCCATAAACACACAATAATATGGGACGCATCCGATGTATGGACACAAGAAACAATTGACTTTTGTACAGCGTTCCGTTCATATTTTCATACTTCATCGACATGGCAACACCTCCAGCAAGTTTCGTCCTACATTCCGGAAGTTTCATGGGACGGAACATCCAAATATGAATAAATGTGGGCGGGGCCAAAGAATACAGGTGTATAAGTGCTGCAGGTTCAATGAGTCACGCAGTTAATACGAGGCTCGCAAAGACCGAGGAGGAGCGAACGAGCGGATACCAGCCGTCCCGAAAGGTTTGGGTTTTAATCTTCACAGGGCATCAGTAGAGGTTACTAATTCACTAGCGTCCATAGAGATGCTAGTTGTCTTTGAAGCGTTATCGTTCATTTATTTGGAGTTCCCAGAACTTATTGGGATGCCACTGAGGTCTGGTGAAGTTTCACATCGCTCCAGTTGTTTTGGGAGCGGTTGAATTGAGATCTGTTTTGGGAGTGGCATCAATACTACAGAGATTTCCACCTTGGCTTTAGTGGTCCGTTTGGTTTCCATCCTAATAAATGTAGGAATGTTGTTTTTAATTTGGCAGAGAGGACAGAAACGAGAGGCTAAATAAATTGGGCACTTATGTGTTTAGTTTTTACTTTAAGAAGAAACTGTTTTGTTTTTTTAAGCAGAGGAGAAGCTGAAGTTAATCTGCAGACATGGCTTTTAACACGCTGACCTCAAGAGCAGTTCTGCTGTATGACAAGTGGATCAGTGGAGCGGGTGAGTTTCATCATCAGGGTTTCACACAGTTATGAGTGTTTGCTTCAGGTTTTGTGGTGACTGGAAAATAAAAACATGTTTTGCGTCACCCGCAGATCCACGGACGGAGGACTGGCTGCTTATGTCTTCGCCGTTCCCTCAAACGATCATCATTGCTGCTTACATCTACTTTGTGACCTCACTGGGACCTCGGCTCATGGAGAACCGCAAACCCTTTGACCTGAAGCGGCCCATGATCATCTATAACTTCAGCATTGTGGTCTTCTCGCTGTACATGATTTATGAGGTTTGTTAGCGTTGCATCTCAGCCTTCTACTGTTCACACGTGTCTTTGGATGTTCATCAAAACATTTCCTTCTCATCTTAGTTTCTAATGTCTGGCTGGGCGAACGGATACACCTACAGGTGTGACATCGTGGATTACTCAAGTTCTCCTCAGGCTCTCAGGGTATGTGACTGAAATGCGTTCTTCTGCTGGTTGTGCAACTTTTACAGATGACGTGGTTCTCATGTTGTCTTCACCGTCTTGTTTCTTTAGATGGCATGGACCTGCTGGCTGTACTATTTCTCCAAGTTTATTGAGATGCTCGATACTGTAAGTTTCTCTTGTGGTTTGTCTTTGTTGGTTTTAATAAGGGGCTGTCAGTGCTTAACCGTTTTGATCTTGTCTTTTTAGATTTTCTTTGTCTTGAGGAAAAAGAACAGCCAAGTGACCTTCCTGCATGTTTACCATCACTCCATCATGCCCTTCACCTGGTGGTTTGGAGTCAAGTTTGCTCCAGGTAAAGTATTGTGGAAGTTACACTTAGGGTTGTTCTTCACCAGAAACGTAACGTGTTAGCTACTCTACTCAAGCCATTCCAAACCTGAGTGGAATTTCTTATCCATAACACAATATTTGTTAGGCAAATAATCCGGCCGTCTCTCTTTGCAATAAGTGAGTGGTGATTGCGGTTATCAAGCTTCCATGACGGGTGACCGGTTTGGGATGACGGTGTTTTATCTGACACCGATGACGGTGTTTTACCTGTTAAATTGGATTTATATCAGCTGGATGACCTTGTAATGTGATCTTCTCTTAGGTGGTCTGGGAACGTTCCATGCCCTGCTGAACTGTGCAGTCCATGTCATCATGTACACCTACTATGCTTTGTCTGCACTGGGACCCGCCTACCAGAAGTACCTGTGGTGGAAAAAGTACATGACCACCATCCAGCTGGTATGTAAACCTCTAACAAGCGTGACTCCCATTTCCAGTGCATTCTGTTGTAGAAACTGAACGCTGGGGATGGGTAAAGTCGAAGCTTGAAATCAGTTTTAACTTTCACGTTGTGTGTTTTCAGGTGCAGTTTGTGCTGGTGACTGCTCACATTGGCCAGTTCTTCTTCATGAAAGATTGTCCTTACCAGTGTCCCGTGTTCCTCTACATTATTGGCCTATACGGGCTGATCTTTCTGATCCTGTTCCTCAACTTCTACTATCATGCCTACACCAAGGGCAAGAGGCTTCCCAAAGTCCTCCAGAATGGATGTGGCCACCAGAACGGAAATTACCTTTTCAAGAAGTCAGAGTAATCTTTCTCTAGAAGTGAAGCTGTAACCTATAAGTGTGACTATTCCTTTTTATTTCAGCATGTTTGAGGTTCCACTCCCCTGTTTTATGTTAAAACTATCGTGGAATAACACCCTTATCACTGGATTTAATATTTCCAAACTTGCACACTGGTGTTTGATTAGAGCTGCTGTATTCTGTTGTCATCTTCACAATGATTTTGGGGTGGATGTATTTACGTTTAGTTTCAGACTGTCCCACTTCACTTGTAAATATTTACATCCTCAGCTTTGGAATCTGATTGAAATGCTGTCAAATTCTTAAAACAAGGTTATGAGAGCAAAGGTGACTTTGAAGTTTGTCATGAAAAGGGTTTTTGACGGTTCCGCTTTAGTTGTAACTAAATGATCCTGAGGCCCTTTCACCCTGGAGGGATTTTGACTGATTTACCTTGTGCTCGAACCCAGACGTTTACAGCATGCAGAAGTGATGTCCTCTAAAGTTATTTGTCAATGATTTTCTTTTTTGCAGTCCAAGTGCTTTGACTATTTATTCAGTGTTTATTTAATGCCAAGTGTCTTTCTTTTTAAGTGAATGGTTTGTGATAATTGTCCGTTTTGCCTTTTATTCAAGATTTCTTTGAGCAAAAGAACAGCAGGATTTGATGCCAGGATTAACCAATGTCTTTTAAAACAATTGTTAAAAAGAAACTGTTTTATAACGAAACAATAAATTATTTGCCATTATCTCTCGTGAGTTTCCTTTTTTCTAGCAGCTTCTGCAATTAAACTACAAATCCCATAATGCCTTTCGGCGGCTCCGCGATAGGTGATGCCCGCATCACGTGGTTAATTTCGTGTGCCAATCACATTATTGGCAGGAACCTGTGGGTTTTCAAAAGTACAGCAACTGGCTTGAAGATGTTTATGGAGATTAAACATTAAATGGAAAAATAATCAAAGGATTTTGATTTAATGACGATAAATGGAGGGTAAAATGATCGGACCGGGACCTTATAGGGCGACGAAGTTGGTAAGAACTTAATACCGACATTTCGCCGTCCTAACGAATGAAGCTCTTCACGAAAGTTGGGCTTCATGTTTTTATTTAGTTTATTCAAATAAGTTTGCGATTGTTAAGTTATTTAAAGGTGATGTTTGTACTGAGGGATGTTGCATTAGATAATAAAACGGGAACAATGTTTTCAGATTCGTGTTTGATTTATGGCGAAGACTCATTTCCATTTTAACTTAAAGTGTGTAGATGATCCAGAGCTGTGAAACATTCAGCAAAACTAATGTACAAGTAAAAACCTGTAATGTTTTAATGACATCTGTATATATAATTGATGCTGATTTCAGAGGAGAGAACTCGCCATTAAAACCATAAGTTTACATCAGAATACCATTGTTAGCCAAAGTTTGACTTTAATATCTGGTCAAAGTTATGGTGAGATTATGGTGCAGATTCTGGACTGCATGTCAGTAAGTAACAAAGTAACATCAAATGTGATTATAACGTTTGATGTTACTTTTGATTAACATTGGATGTTGCTTGTGATTTGATTATAACATCTCACCATTTTCCCAGTGGAATGAAACCATCAAGCTGTTTCGTGGTGGAATGCCAGTCAGGCGGCACTGGGCTCATTTCAAGAGTTACGATCGCAGTTTCACAGGAACCGAGGCTGTGGACTTCCTCCATCAGCTTCTCAGACAGAACCAGAACTTTGGACCAGAAGTGACACGCTACCAAACGCTGCAGTTACTCCGAAAGTTCCTTAAGAATCATGTGATCGAGGACATCAAAGGACGCTTCGGCAAAGAGGATTTTGAGGACAACGGGCATCTATATAGGTGACTTACTATAGATTTATCCTATAGAAAGACATATATAGCCTATATATACAGATATATATGCATGTATATATATTGCTTAATAATGTTCTCTATGGCAGATTTCCTCCACAGTCACCTCTGAAACCTCTCCCTGCGCGTCCACCTGTAAGAGATCCCGGCTCAGTACCCAGAATTCCACGTTGGGACGATTACGAGGAAATTTCAGTACCTAAAAAGATACCCATGAAACCTCTTATTATGGTAAATGAACGTTTAACAGCAGAGGCTATATGTCATAAGTAACGCATGTCATGTGTTTGTTTGCTTGTTTCAGATATAATGTATTTTTTTCGCTGATGTGAAAGTTTAATATGATTTCAGAATTCGGAGTCGTGGAATAAGAGACACAGCATAGCCATCGGTGAGGTGTCTGAATGCAGATTAATCACGAGGAGGGAGTTAACTCCCAAACATGTGGACCAGATATGGAAGTCCATGACACTAACACAGTAAGCATCACGCAAACACACGTTCTTCTTGTTGTTACCTAGACCTATTGTAAAAAAGTCAGATTGTTTGTCACTAGCGAACCATGAGGTTGATTTAAAAAGAAAGTAAATTATTTATATTTCCAAACATTTTGATTTCATGTTTAATTGTTGTATTAGTTTACAGACTGTTTTGGGTCTTCAGTCTTTGGACGGAGTTTTGGATGCGACGCTCTTGAGCGCAAAGCACATTGTGCACAACGTATTCAGTGTTAACAACCAGGGCATCGTTGTTCTGAAAAATAAAGCGGGTGAGCTGGACTTCTACAGCATCTTCATGAACACAAAATGTTTTGTTCGCTCTCGTTTCTAACACGTATTTCCTGTCTGTAGATGATTTGCCGTACTGGGTGTTATCTGCTATGAAATGTCTGGCAAACTGTGAGTGAGCAGTTATCTGCTGTGAAACATTACAGTCATTTAATCACAGCTAAGCTTGATGCAGGATGTATTCTTTTGGGATGTTAGCAATGTGATAAACTTGAATGTGATTTAAAAAGTAATGTACAACAATTAGGGTTGCAGAATGCATTGATTTAGAACAGATTTGATGGCACATTTTTCTGTATGGATTTGAAATGACAAATTAAAAAAACTCTTGTCTTTAATAATATCTCTTCTGTATTTTAAATGATGCACAGGGCCCAACGGCAATGACGCCAGGCAGCCCATGTATCCAGGGTTCGAGAGAGACGTATTTAAAACAGTGTCTGAACATTTCCAGAGGCGGAAAGAGCCACTGTTGACTTTCCATCTGTATGAAATATTTGTCAGTATTTTGGGTGAGTGACACACACACAGAGTTATACACTATTAAATAATAATGTTATCCCATATATTACCGATGTTATCCCAACGTTTGTTAATGTTATTGTGTCAGATTGATACTGTAGTCATTTTGGAGTGTGTGCTGATATCCGCAGGGCTGCTGCAGCAGCAGCAGGTTGCGGTTGAAGCGCTGCAGGTTTGCTTCCTCCTGCTGCCTCCAGCCAACCGTCGCAAACTGCAGCTGTTAATGCGACTGATGGCTAAAGTCTGCGCCAACCCAACGCTCCCCCCGCTAAACAACACTATAGGACCTCGTACCCTGGTACTAAACCACTCACCTCATTTTCTATTCTTCAAAAGTCACAAGCTTTGACAGTTTTGACTGTTAACTGATAATCCCAAACCGTCATGGTAATAAATTAACTCTGTGTCAGTTAATTCATAATCTGGCAGAGTTTCACGCCGTCTGACTCTTGTGGAAACGTGTGTGCAGATGGTCCAGACCTTCTCGCGGTGTATTCTGTGCTCAGCAGATGAGGTGGATTTGGATGAGCTGTTGGCCACCAAGCTGGTCACGTTTATGATGGATAACCACGACAGTGTGCTGAAGGTGCCATCCCACCTGAGAAGATCTGTTGAGGAACATCTGTCCCACCTCAGAAGGGCTCAGGTCAGTTTCATTCATTAAACGTTATTCTCTAAAATTTGTAATTTTCTGTAGAACGTCTCGTGTTATTGCCTCTTTAGGATGAATCGCTTGGTTGTTTTCCTCACTTTTGTAAGTGACTTTGGATAAAAGTTAGTATTTTCTCACATCCCTGTGGCTGTGGTTACATCAGCAGAATTAAGTGGTTTTTAATGGGAATGTTTCCCATTTTTGGAATAACACAAACTGGTCTATTGTGCTGTAGATCATTTACTTGAATGTTTCTTCTGATCTTCTCGCATGCTTTGGTTTTTTTAAGATTAAGTACGCGGGTGCGGACACAGACACGTCTATGATGTCTCCAGCGCACTCGTTCTGCAGACAGGTCAGCAGAGAGCAGTTTGAGCGGCAGAAAGTGTCTGCTTCTCAAGGAGCCATCGAGGAACTTCTGGAGAACATCATACAAGACAAGAACATGTCCATTAAAGACAAAAAGAAGAAACTCAAACAGGTTAAAGAGGAATCTTCTAAATATTTTCCATCTTACTTCATTGTGAAAGTTCTCACTGAATCAATTGCTTAGCCTTAGTAGCATGATTCGTTGTTTCTTGAGAAAGTTCTGTAGTTACTTCTCTGAATCTTGCTTTAGGAGCTCACATGACTTGTGGCATATATCGCCATTTAACATCGTTGGAGTTCGCTGTAGATCTGCATTGTATTGTTCATACAATAAAACAGGGTTTATGCTTTTGTGCCTCATGTTCTTCTGAATAGTTTTCCTGTTTTCAGTTCCAGAGATCTCATCCTGATATCTACCGCAGACGCTTGCCCACCGCTGAGAGCGAGGCAGCTGTTTTTCCAGAGAGACCGCAGAAGCTTAGACCTCAGCTGAGGTTCCTCACCCTGAAGAAACCCTTCCAGCCCTTCCAGAGAAGCTGGAGCTTCAGAGCTTGAGTCTGTGAGGTGGTCCCTGTGTCTCACTGTTATGCTAAGTGTTATCAAGAAAACCGTTACTGAATATCAGATACTGTAGAGCCTTGGATCGAAACGACACCACATTTATTGAATTGCTTCAGTAAAATAACGTATAATGCTGTGCATTAAAAGTCTTTGGGAATTGGGCAAAAAACAGTTTATAGCCAAACTCTAGCCCCCAAAAGCATCAGAAGTTATAAATCAAAAGACTGTTGAACGTAATTTGGATCCAGCTGTTGTAGCGCTTTTGATTGCTGCTGTAATTGTTTTAGCTGCAGGCATCTTCTGCTCC
The DNA here is from genome assembly GCA_036877545.1 of Yasuhikotakia modesta. Lineage (NCBI taxonomy): Eukaryota > Metazoa > Chordata > Actinopteri > Cypriniformes > Botiidae > Yasuhikotakia > Yasuhikotakia modesta. The sequence goes on along the minus strand of JBAJNP010000731.1, from coordinate 71,588 downwards.
AGCAGCTGGAGGTGTCGTGTGATAGGCGTCAGGTTCTATTCTGCTAGATCTCGTTGTCACTGAGAATCAGTCCGTTGATCTCTGTGGGCCATCATCATCATCATCATCTTTTCAAAACTCAGATTTCATTCTCCTGCGTGATAGATCTGTGAGCTTCATGTCATCACAACTACTGATGTAGCTGCAAATACAAGCTGTACATTTCATTTTCTCTATTTTTATACTTTAATGTTGTTTTTGTTGGTATCATGTCTGTTTTACTGTTTATATATGTTTTTTTCTTTTGTTTATGTAGTTTGTAAAGTGTCGTGTTTGTAACGCATCATCCATCACTAAACGAAACACATTTTCTTATATATTTATCACGTTGTTATTTATAAGAGTTTAATGTTTAATCTCTTAGCAAACGCTTTTATCCAAAGCAACTAACAAATGAAAACAACACACATAACTCTGTATCACCATTTGTATTTATAAACGCTTCAATAGCTGGAAAATGTATTTACTGTAGCGTTTAGTTTTACGTATGATACTAAAACAGCAGTTGGATGATCTCAGACTTGTGTTTATATGACTGGATGAATCAAATGCTGTATGTTTTATCACTGATCTTGAACAAATGCTGGAGTTACTGTTACTGATTACAACTGCACTGTGATGATCACAAACATAGACTTGTAAAAATAAATGTAATGATTTCTTTTGGATTTATTATTTCTGTGCTGTTTCTTCAATTAGTATCGCTAGACATGATGAACATGAGGCAGTAATTCAGTATATTATATACTATATTATAATATAATATTACAGTGAGTGAGTAATAAATTATTCCTGCTATAAATTGTTTATTTTGACATGAGCAATTCAGTATTGCTACACTAGAGGTCAGTGTTTCACAGAGGATAACATGAACGCCTCACGAACAAAGCTTGACGGATAAAAACATGAAAAAGGACTTATATAAAAACTTAATCTTTTAGTTTATGTCGCTTATTACACCGCCAGATATATATGATATAAAATATTTTGTAGCATGAAACATGACCATGTGCCTTGTGTGGTCATGAGTCTGCCATTTTGTCATGTTTTTTTCTGTTAGTATGGCTAGAAAGTACAATCAATAACATACTAAAACTGTTTGCTGTAATTTAGTCTAAATAGTGCAGTAACTCAAATAAAACAGCAGAAGTTATGCACAATATTATCCATGTAAGTAACCGGACACACATGCCACGCTCGTGCTGTGACCGTATGTGATGTGCGTCAGCGTAAAGCCGACCTTCATCTCCCCAATGCCTCCACAGAAACATCCCACAAGGCCGCGGGCTTCCCTGATTCACCCCAGCCAATCAGATGCAGCCCACATGCAGGTTTCAGCATTAATTACGTTTTTCTAAGCAGCCGTTCAAAGGCAGTAAAAGTTGAAGAGCGAGATCTGAAGGTCACCTTCCTCTCTAAATGTTGATCAATACCTGGAGCCCCTGGAGCTTCTGGGCTCCATCCAGGTCCAGCTCAGATGGAGACTGGAAAGAGACACTGGTTTATGCACCGGGGAGTTTAAATACAGCAAAACGTGAGAACAAAGCTATCAGCATCAGAAATCTGTCTCTGACACAAACATTGTGGGTTTGATATCCAGGTGTGTGATCTTGAGGCATTGTAAGTCACTTTGGATAACGATGTCTGACATATAAAAGCTGTGCATTTTAATGTAGAATAAAATGTGTATTCTGTAATGGTTCTTGTTATCTGCATACTGGTTTATGGAACATAATACAGTATGATAGGTCTGTCTGACCTAAACAACACTGTATGTTTACAGTAATTGAACGAGTGAGCTGGCTGATCAATATTTGCATCAAACTGGCTTTTTGTCATCCATTCATCACAGCGATTCCAATGATTCTGTCTGACAAACAAAAGCTGTTCTGTGCTGAACAACAATCAATCCTGTCTGCCGGCAAAGTGGCCAGCAGATCCCGGTTCATAAATATTCCCTCTGAGCTGATGCTGTGCTGACTGAGGGATCTGGAACGTTCAGGTTCATGTGACTAAACGTTTCTGTTCCATATTGGCAAACAATTCACCAAAATGGAAATAATCAACTGTTTTATTGAGGATTCTGTGGTGCCGTTTTCACTCAGCTATTCCAACTGAACAAATTACTGTTAATAAACACACAATAAAACCTGAATGATGTGCCTGAACGATAACAGGACTGTCGCTTTTGGGGTAAAAGTTTCCTTTAAAGGCAATATAATAGATCATAATAAATATATTAGATAATATAACATTTAATAGTCATTTGTTTAATATGCTAACTAAGTTTCCCAAAACATTCAATGTTCTTAGAAAACATGGAGCTCAGTAACTACTTAAAACATTACGATATCATAACCTTATTACTTTCATAATTCATAAAAAAGTATAAATGTTTAAATCTATCAAAGATTGGTACTTTTTATTGTAATGTAACACGACACGAATGTAATACTACTCATAAAATAATGAATTATTATTAATGACATCCTTTATTACATTTATTAGGTGCTGAATATATTATAATAGTAGGCATTACATAGGATAATTATAATATAGTCCCATGCTAGCCGACCAATTAGAGTTAACGCCGGCTAAGCCCCTCCCAGTTCAACCCGATCAATTGTCGCGAATTTGCGCAACGAAAACGTGACGGTACGATCGCGACAATGTGGATTAATTGTGTCATTAAATCGGACCGGACAACAAAACCTGCAACTCATAAGTAAGTGTTACTCTGTTGTTGTAGATGTTGTCGCCACGCTTTTCAGATTTGCATTCGTTTATTAACTAGAAAACGCAAAGTGTTAATACGCTTTACAGGAACGTATGAACGTGTTTTTTGTGACAGATGTCGTGTCGTGACAGATGTCGTGTCGTGTATGTACCGCTGGTGCGTTTCTGCTCTTGCTGTGCTGAAAATCGACTCGCTTATGGTGCCGAAAAATCGCGTTTATTTGACTCCTCGTGTCTGATTAGGTCACGTGGCGAAACGCCGCTACCTGATTGGTTCACAGGAAGCTAGTTTCACAGCCATGAGTCCAAACTCTAGCAGGTGTCAATACGTTATTAGAAATGAAACAGTAATGGACATAAAAGCTATTTTTGTATGAAATGGATTTGCGTTTGATGTAAACATACAAATTAAACGTGTCTATTCCACTCATTTTCCCAATCAATGTAATGAGGATTGGTCAATGATGACTTCTGTGTTTGAACTATAAGATATACATTTGATATCTCGATTCTAAATGCTGGTTATTATGTAGATTAATGGCAGATTCATGGCCTTCTGAGGCTTTTTCATGAATGAGATCAGTGTTTTGAATAATTGCTTTTGACATTATAGTTGCATGTCTTAGAGCCATTTGGCCCTAAAAATGGTTCTCCATCTATAATTGATAGGGCTATCATATTGAATTTGTATGAATAGTCAGTATGGATAAACTACAATGGTGGTGTATGGCACATATTGCGTTTTCTCATGGTTTTCCCAGTGCTTTGTGAGATACAGGCATGTACAAACAACAGAGACTGCTGCTCAAAGCCCATCACTCTGTTTTAATAGGCAAAGTAATAACTCGCCAAAACAGGTTTATGTCGACTCTCATTGTTTTTGTTCCACCAGCTGTTTTTACTGACTTCCTCGTTGAATGCAGTCACATCACACGCTTGTTTCAAGCGTTGCAGAAGCTCTTGCGAGTAGACAAATGTGATAACAGTGTTTTGCTTTGCTTTTTGTTACTCAGATCTAACTTAAATACTTGAAGTTTTACTTTAATGCATTGCATGCAAACATAAGATGCAGGCTAAACTGTTTGCATTAGCTTCAGCTGGGTTGCTCAAACATTGTTGCATGTTATTTTGCATTATGCTTTGCATTGATCGTAATCGTGATGCTCTGAATGTATAATAAGGATCAGTTCCTTGATGCATGGCTTTGTTAGAACATTATTCAGTCAGATTATACAGTCGAGCACAGCAGCTCCTTTGAGCCAAGAAAGGATGCTGATATCAGCTGACAGGCCACACTCATGTTGTTACTAAATTAGGCCGATCTGCATCAATATAATGGGCATAAATGGCAAAGCAAATAGCTTCTTATGATGCGCTCTTTCTCTGTTAGTGGTGCCATTACGCGGGATTCAGTGAAAATGAGTAAACGCATTGAAGCGTAAAATACGAAATACATGGAATTTGGCCAATTTTGGTGAATGTAGGAAATGGTGTCCGTCACGGACACGTGTTGTTTGTCTTGTCTTTATGACTGTGGGGTACGAGAGGAACACCAGCCATGCTTAAAGGTCACTGGCAAATGAGTGTTTGTTATAACTTGGGCATGTTACTGCTTAAAGTGAGAGAGGTGTGTAGCCGGTGATTTCTTATTTGATCACATCAATAAAAATGTAAGGGTGTAAATAATATTTAAGCAATATAAAATCAAAATAGTAATTCGTTTAAATAGCTTTTAGCTTTGTGGCTAGTAATTCAACGCACTGTAGTCGACACAAGCCATGTTTATACTTGTTGCGATGTAACATATTTCTTACAGGTTCTTGGTTGTGTTTTCTTTTACCGTAAGTGATGTTATTTATTTGAGGATAATGTCGTGTCACACAACCTTTCCATATTGGAATCTTTTTAAATTGGCAAGCTTTCACCAAGAAGTAAATTTGTGCCATAGAGCATTTGATGTCAACTAGTTAAATACACAAAGCATTTTCTATTCCGTTTTAAACATAAATCCTATTTATGTTGTTTTCTATACACAGTTATGCGGTTAGTATTTTATTATGGCACTTAGCCTGTTTTTGTCTGTCCTCTTCATAACTCTTTTGGAACAGACCTGTGACCCATCCATACTAGGAACCACTGCTTTCCATAAGCTAATTTATTACCCTAAATTTCCATAAGCATTTAATGTTTTCTGCTCCATTTGTTTGATAAAGTGACTTTGTCGTCTCTGATGAGAGTTGGTAGCTGGACACACTGTATGTTAGCTGAACCTTGCCCTCGGTCTAAAAGATTTTCCTAACTTTGAATGTGCCAGCAGCCATTCAAACTCCTACGACCACAACAGTCCTTATCTGGTGTTCAGAGCTTAATAATATCGCTGTCAGCCCATGCCCACTTTTTTCATCACCGCCACCAAATAGTTTTAAACCGTTCCTACAGGTAAAACGCTCATAGACAGGTCATGTGACCTGTCAGGTGCGTCAGGAACACTGCAGAACGGTTAACCCTCGCAGAGGTGTGGCGCTGCTTCCTTTTATGCAAAGAATGGAGTGAATGAGTTTGTGTGTGTGTGTGTGTGTGTGTGTGGGATTAGAACAGCTAGTGAGAGTTCTGTAGGTTGTGTAGTGTTTGCCTGTGTTGTGTGCGCAGCCTCTTTTCCTCCAGCGAGTTGAAGCCAGCTCTGCTGGTTTGGACCAGGGTTGGTGGGTGGGGTAGAGTTGGGGGGGGGGTGTATGTGACACATCATTGGCTTGTGCTGCACATATGTGCAATCTCATCATTTCAAATCAGCGTGCGTCCACACGGGAGACAAACTACGTTTAAAACAGCAGGATTTGTCCTTCGGACTTTACTGCTGGAGTAGCAGGCCAGTGTTTCTTCTTGTCGATTAGGCATCAGTAAACAGAAAGACAGGTGAGTTTCTTTGCTGCACACCTTTATCCAGCGGCTTTGTCTCGGGAGAACATTGACATCTGAGATGACAGCTATGAAAGGATCTCGTTTCTTTGTTTGTTTTAGTGATTGCAGCATTGGCTTTGTGGTTTGAAACAGAAAATGTTGCCAACTTAAGTGTGATGGGCCTCTGATGTTAATCTAAATCCTGCTGAATTTAAATGATGATGAAGTGATTTTAACTTTGTTTATTGTAGCATCTTATACTGAGCAATGGTCCTTATTCTGTGTAAATGGATGTTCGGATCTGTGTTGTAGGGTTCTCATGTTTTGGTTTTGAATTCTTCAGGTAGACACCAGAACAAAGATGGTTTTTTTAGACATCTAGACAAAAAGTTTCTTTCTGTAATTTTAAAAGGACTCAAATTTCCAGATAATTTACATGTAATTTAATATTATTTTGAAACAATAATTGTGTATATAGTGGATATATTTGGATGTATAAGCCAGATTTAAAAATGAATGAATGAATTTCATTAGATAAAATAGTTTAGTCAGTTCACCTCAAGGTTACACGAGTGTCTAGCAGAGATGCAGTTTTTAACAATAATGGACATTTTCAGAGCCAACAGACTGACTTTTTATTTAAACTGTGCGCCTGTGTGAATGCCACATTTTGTTATTTAAAACTGTGACATTATACAGAACATGGCCTCAGTGTTGTCCAAGTGTTTTCTCTGTATGTGCTCAGTAATTCTATTTTTTATAAAACATAAACATGTTATAAACATGAGGGATTATTTCTTGTGAGTCTGTTGTTGCCTGATAAAAACATAACCATAGGCTTGGAGAAACTGGGACAAACCCTGACCGTTTTTAGAGGCTAGGATATTAGAGAGAGTTGCAAGTGGCTCTTATTTTGTTGTCTTAATAAACAGTACTTGGAGCACCTTGGTAACAACTTGGCAATGCCTTAGCAACCAACATCCTAGCATTATGGTGGCAGGTTTTGAACAGATGAGCAGCAGTCACATTTTTTAGGAAAAAGTAAAAATCTAGTTTGTTTTGGTTTGGTAGACTCATGTTATCTAATCCTCCGATCTTTTAGGTCAGCATGAAGATTGCTAAATGGCAACAGTTGGTCTCTGAAGAAAATTGTTGCAATTAGAGTTTTTTTGGGCAATTACATTCATTTGTGTCCTGTTTATTATAAATGTGACGTTCATGTAAAGATCCTTTATATATACATGTTTGAGCAACGTGGAGTTTAACAGTTTTTCCTCAGAACAACACAAAGGCATCTTTCAAACCTTTAATTACATTCTGTTTGTATTTCTGCATTATGCCGCATCCCTGGAAAATGACACTTATCTGACCATGATAATTTAATATATTAAACATGTAATGGAAAATTGTTTTGCAATAGATTTCTAAAGGGTTTTTGTGAACTTTGTGCAAACTTCAGTAATGTGATGAGACCTCTTTCCCTCCCTCCAACTTAGTCTGTTTATTTTTTGTTTTTTATAATTATGTCTACAAATGAATATTTAAGGCCAGATAAGTGGGGTCTCTGTGAAATGTTAACCCAAAGCAGAGATTTCTGTGGTTTTCCCACACCAACGCCCTGTTGCATTGCTTGTAAAAGGCGTTGGCTTCGTTTTGACGTTTCTGCGTAACTGAAAATGCATAAACGCAAAAATTACTGCATACAAAACATGAAGATTATCTCCTACAAAACATGGTTAGCAGTTACAGGAAGGAACAGAAATACTTTTTTGTTTACTGGATGTAGGCTGTAGCATGTTTTGTACATAATGATAGCTTTACTGCGTGCAGCCTCTGCAGTGGTGCTAATTATGGTGCATGCACAAACATGTCAGATATACAGTATGTAAACAAACCAGGCTCATACAAATGTCTCGTTTTATGCTTTCAGGGGTAATTATCATTTTAAAACTTGTCTTTAACATCTTGCGTCATCGTCGTCTTTGAACGACTGGTTTTGCGTCGCTCATCCTGTCTTTGGCTGCAACCGGCGCATCCCAAACACGCAAGACGCGATGTGTTGATTACAATCCAGAGCAGACAGTCGCACAGAGCTGTTATTATCCTGTGCCATCTGCAAAACGAAGTTGCATTTTTGTGTTGTAAAGAACTAAAGGCTTGCATTTGTTTTTCCACTATTCTTATTTTGTGGAAAAATGCATCAGAGCTTGACAGTTATGCTCCAGTGAGACACCCTGGTTTGTTTTCTGAAGGCAGAGTAAGTCTAGTCCACAAGACAGCTGTGTCTGAAGTCACAGGTTTGGGAGTTCAAATGTCTGATCAGAGAGAAGATCAGAGCTCTCCATGTTTTTTTCTAATCATTTTCTCTGAGCCAACCTCACTGCAAGTTTATTCGGCTTTGAAGAACATCACAGCGCACAGATCCGTCTTTGTACAGAAAAAATCCTTTCTGGAGCTCTGCCTGTTGCTGCTTCCAGGCTCTTTGTTACTTTGAGATTTACCCATCATCCATCAGTTCCGACTACAAAGGCTTTGCGCCTGTGTTTTTACAAGGCATTTAATCTGTTGCGACCTCAATTAATCTTCTGTATCAACACGCTGTAACAGCAGTTATAATGCAGAGTTTTGTGCAAGGTGTTTGGCTTCGCTCAGTCACGTATGATCTGTAAAACTCGCTGTGATTGTAAGTGCACTGTAATACTTTCATCTCCAGGAAATCAAAAAGCTTAAAGTTAATGACCAAAAAGTTACATGATCAGGTGTGTGAGTGTACTGTGTACTGAATGCTACACTGTATATTCTGTATGCTGACTACAAATGTTACAGTAGGCTGTGCAATACGCAACAATTAAATTAAACCTTTATTCAATTGTTTATTTTCAAGATAAATATGACTATTTTGTGCAACTTTTATTAAAAGTTGTTTTGAAGGCCATCAACGTTTGGCAGTCCAATTAAACAGTGAGTCCAGAATGAAACGTTAAATTGATCTGCTATTATTTTGCTTGATTTATCAGCGCATATTATTCCAAAGAATACAAACGTTTGTCTTTTGAATTTTCTTAAGTAATTTCTAGAATTACTTGTGCCGCCAACATTCCTCTTCTGGTGATGTCATCAAGGCCCCGTGGACTATTGATTAATGTTAACCAATAGCCAAACAGCTATCTGGACATTTGTTTGGCTTTCTACTGTTATAGCTTATGCAGCCTCCATAAAATCATGCCAACAGTTGCTAAGCAGTAATTTATCCGTGTTGTGTGTATTAAAACATCCTAGAACAATTGCAAATAATGATGGCATTCTTTTAAAGAACCCATTGCTGTATGGAAAGGCATTTTTGTTCTGTTTCACTTTGAAACGTGATGTTTTAGAAGTAAAATTGTTGTGATGTCGGTTTTGTATTTAATGTGGATTAATTATTTGATTAATTTATTACCCTTAAAACAGAAACTATTGTGAGTGCAATGCAGAGTGCAATTGGAAACATCTTTGGAGGTTGCGCCATGTTTTGTACTCTTTGTATTGTTGCACTATACGTAAGTGTTCTTTTGTGTTTTCTAATCCGAGATAATGCACACTGCAAATATATGATGACTAATATGATGGTATAATTCTGAACGTACCAAATCATACAGTGTCCCTGCGGAGAAAATGTGTGTTACATCTGTGTGTAGCTCATTTCTGCTGAGATCTACAGCAGACCTCGGCTCTAAGTGACCTGGAATAGCTTTCACCTTTCCCAGCTGTTACAGAAAAAAGCCATTAAACTAACAGTGTCAAAATGGCCCTGATTAGGTGTGATTGAACATGGGACCGTGGAGGCGTTTGCTAAGTAGATGCTGATTAAAAGAATGATGCAAAATGTTCACATCAAACTGCGGTTTGAGCGCTGACAGGTTTTAGAACTTTTGACGGCTTATTTTGCTCCGAGGGCGCACCCCGCCGAGACCAACTGTTGGCATTTGAAACGCAGACGTCTGGGTGATGGACATTATGTTACCGCCTGACGCATATAGAACGCTTTTTTTTTTTAGTTGAACAGCTTGAGGATGTCAGAAGTGCTAGATTATTACATTGTGCTAGATTCTTAGGTTTGTTTTTATACTACATCACTGTCACAAAGCTAGGGTGTCGTGAAGGTTTTTAGCATGTCACAGAAAGTTTAGGGGGTTGCTATGTTGTTGCTATGTGGTTGATTTGTGGCTTAAATAAAAGAGCCCACTAAATATGAACAGATGATAATGTGGTTTTTCAGCAGAGGGTCTCTGATGTATTTTGAGAAAGTTATTGAATAGAAAAATTATTTACTCTGTCTGTAGCAGAGTTTTGGAGATTCAAATCCCTAATCTTTAGAAAAACCATAATAGTGATGATAGCAGCCGGGTTTAAAAGTCATTCACAATGGTGCTGCCTGTGATCGCTGAAGTTTTTTCAGCTGTACTTTTGAGTGATAGCCTGTGATGTAATCCTGATGCTGTCAGTTGCTTTCAGAGTCGATGAACTGATGGTAATTTGTATTGAGACGGCAGGCAACCAGCATCATCTGTTTCAATCAGTTCTCAGATGTGGCAGCTATTGAGCGAGACTTCACCCGGCGCACGGTTTTCCATGAGATCATTGTGCTACTGGCTGCAACATGATGATATGATCCAATCGGACTCCTTATAAATCAGTGTCACAGATTCAGTTCTGAGTAAAGACTGATTTTGTGGACAGATTCAGGAACGGAGAGACTCATGGGTACGGTGTGTGTTTAAATCTGTTAATAACTCCAGAAATATGAGAATTTGCAGAATCTGATGAGAATCGGCTGGCATTTGGAAACATTTTAATGATCATGTGGGGATGACAGAAATGTTAATTGAGTTAATTCCAACATAAATCAGTCTTTTAAAAATAGTGCAGAGCTTCTCTACAGCATACAGGACTGCTTTCTGCTCGTCTTATACTCGTTTTATATTGCTTTAGATATTTAATTCAAAGTTATGCACGCAGAATTGCTCTCTCTCTCTCTCTCTCTCTCTCTCTCTCTCTCTCTCTCTCTCTCTCAGTAATGTGACTCGCTGGGTTTAATTAACTAGCTTGAGGCGAAGGAACATCAGCGCTAATAGCTCAGCAGCAGCGACCCCTACTGGACTGTAACACAACAGCAACGCTATGCGTGCTGCACTTACACTCGTATGTACTTTATACTGGGTATGAAAGTACAGCATATAACATGTTGAAATACAGTGGCCTTGCGAAGTTTATGGGTCATTGAATTATATAATCATTGCATTATATAATCAATCATCATATCCAACATTTGTTTTAAAAGAAAGTAACATTTCAGGCAAAAAACAATATTTCAAAGCTCTGAGAAAAGTGCATTATTTGTTTGCTTGTTTTGATGTATTGTTATTTAATGCCTTCATTTATTTTGAGTGTAACTTAAGTAAACAAAGACTTCAGGGTCTCTGTATTAAATACAAGTGGCGTCATGTTTTAATCCCACCTGGACGAATGATTGCAGTGGTTTCCCGCATGTAAACATCCAAATTTGGCTTCTGATAAAAGCGGCAACGTTTCCAATCTTTTCGTTTTGCTCTCTGTGATGAGGTTATTTCCTCGGCACCGCAGGTAATATTACATGCAGATTGGAGGAGACTGTTTTTGAAACCATTTAATCTGTAAGAAATATATTGACATGAAATCAAACCTTCTTTCTTGTGTTGAGTTTTTGTAAGTCTGTGTTTCACAATCTCACTGGAATTTGCTGGGAAAATGGTTATTGAGCACAAAACGATGTTGAAGTACAAAAGTTTGAGGGCTTAAGCGAAAATGTTTTTTTTTTGTATTATATTTATTTAAATGCATTATTTTTAAAGCATAAGAATTTGAGTGAAAAATGAATGTTTTTCACGGTTTATGTATTGTATAATGTTATACTATTATTGTGTTGAATAGGAAGTGATTTCATGTTTGGAATCGCGCATTGGCCACACATAACGGTGACCTCACGCCTGTGTTTATTCACTCAAAGGACTCTTTCTCCAGCAGTAGACTGAGAAACAGTTAGAGGAAGCGTCGCAAGGACAATCGCATGTGTCTAAATGACGCATGTGGATGTCGCATAAGCCTCCCCTTGAGAAAACGCTTCCTCTGGCTGCCGTGTCTCCACGGAGTGTCCTGAAATGGCATTTCAACAGCTTAATATTCCTTATTATCATTTATGCCTCCTGGTTCGTTTTCCATTTAATATCAGCCTGTAGCAGTGCAACTGAATTAGGCCACTCTAATGGCCTAGAATCCCACAATTATCTGACTTTGTAAAGTGATTTAGAGAGTCTGTGGAGTGTAGGGTTGATTTAAAGAGCGTTGTGGGATGCTAGCGACTCGACTGACTTCAGATGCTTATCGCTTTAAAAAAAACCACAGTGAGTCACAAACTAGTTAGCAAAACCGTCAATCTTTAGTGTGTCATTATCCGTATGTGATTGCGGAGGAAATTATTCATCTTTCACTGGGAAGAAAAAGAACTTGACTTGTTATTGTACCCAATTTAGTGTGACACTTTCCAGCCCTGCCCACACAAAACATCACAGTTTACATCACAGGTCCTACTGCTGTAAAAAACGCGTCATTCTGACAGTCACAGAGAGAGCTTTTTGTTTTGTTTTCTTTCATTTGCCTTGACTGTCAAGAAAAGAAGAACTGCCAATTTTTCTCCTTTGTATTGAAAGAACTTGTTGGAAAAATCATCAGAGGGACAAATGTTCTTTTAGCGAATGTTTCAATCTGATATCCTTTTATCTCATTGCTGTCTGGGAGAAACAAGCGAGAAATTAAAGATGTGTAACTTTTGAATTGGGGAAAGATAAGGAGACTTGTACTTGCTTAATAATTGATTTTTGTTTTGTTTTTAACCAAAAGCATTAAAGATTGGAGCTTTGAAAGCTTCTCATTTGTGATTTCCTGAATGGTACCTCAGATGACCTTTCTAAACTATTTAACTTGTTTATTTGACTGAACAGAACAAAGAAAATCTTATTGGCTTGCTTTAAAGTCATGGGGATGTTTGGGCCAACCACTTTGCAACCAGCGCTAGCATCCTAGCAACCATCCAGAATATTCTTGCAACAACATAGCAATGTGTTCCAAAAATCTTCTTGTGAGCGGATTAAATCTAGTGACAGTCCAGTTTAGACCAGTTTACACTGCATCACCACAAATGTGAATCTATTTCATTTCATTTCCTATTCATCTTTTAGTTTCTGAAAGCATAATAATAATGATAATGCAGAAGGCCACAGGAGCTCTCGGATCATCTCAAAGTGTTGTGTGGCGGTCCTGAGGTTATATTGCTCCCTCACAGGCTGATGAAGAGCCAGATAAAACGTTTGGCAGGAATTTCTGGTCATTTCTTCACCGTGTCTTGGCCAAATGTTATCATGGACTCAAAGTGGGAAACATCCATCAAACATGGGTCCAGAGTTCTTTGGAGTTCTCTGTCAGTTTGATGGAAGTTCTCCGGGCAGGAGTTGCTCTGGTGGGCGTGTTTTCACGTCTTGCGTCTTTCTTTTCGGTTATATTTTGTTGTTGACATGCCGGATCAGGTTCAGGATTGTGTTCAGCTGTAATACAATACAAATGTGGATGTGACTCAACTGTAATCTCAGCGTGGGTGTTAAGCTTCCATCTTAATTTCTAACACGGCACCTCAACCTTCTAGCTGTTTCAGATACCAGCATTTTATTTGCTGGTCCACACTGTACATACAGTAATTGCAGTATTTTCCCATGTCCCTGTTGACTGTTTGACCAGCTTTATCTCTGCGTTTCTCTTCTAGAATTTGATCGTGTGAGGAATTACACGCCGTTGCATCTCGCAGGATGAAAAAAATCGATTGCGCTGCAACAGACACGCCAGGGACTGTAAGTTCATTTCAGCTCTTCTGTTGTGACTGTACTCAGTGTGAATAAAGAATCAATTGCACCACTGGAATCATGAAAATGGGGCAAAGCAATATTATTTAGCCAGGAAAACGGCTATGTGAAATAATCATCACAGGCCTCTACAGCAATAAATCTTGCTAAGCCACGATTAACTTTTATTTTTAATTGCGTTTGTTTTTCTCCTCTGAGGTTTGATGTATCATGCTGTGAGCTCTGAGTAAGACACAAAATATTAAAACATTTGAGGGGATAAAACATGTTTTTGGTAAAGTTTACAGGAAAATGTGGATACTACACAGATTAAATGTACTTTTCCTCAAATTGGACTCATTACAGAATGCCCTGCTCCCAAAGCACTTGAACAGAAGGTAATTTCTCATATGATACTTAACCTAAAAGTTGAAGTTGACCTTTTTAACTTTAATAAATGATAGCTGTCTTGTTGTGAACGATTTATCAGCATGTTTTTTTTTTCAATTTGTCTCTGTAATCTTTTACCCAAATGTAATGACTCGACCTGCCTCAGAAACGACGAGTCCTCCTATTTTTCAACCTCCCATCCAAACTTGGCTCATTTCAGGTATGTAATGCCCAGTTTTGCCCAAAGTCTCACCCATTTCTTACTGTGGCTTCTGTTTCACTTAATAATATCACAATTGAAAAATGGGGTGCACCATTTCTTATTGATTTTAAGATCCGTGCACAGGAAAAACACATTCACTTCTCTTTTTTTTTTTTTTTTTTTTTTAAAGCTGCAATTTGTAACTTTTGCCTCTCTTCCGCCATCTGTTGTTTGAAGTGTAAAATTGCAACACCAAATAATTTGATGAATAATAATTTGATGCAAATAATAATTTAAATTTACATTATAATTTGATTAAATAAGAAACACAAACTTTCCTGGTATGTACTTGCTCCGTAACTGATTTTTGCTCATCTTAAACCACAAAATTTACGGATTGCAGCTTTCAATTCACCAATGCTTTGTAAATACTGGGCTCATATAATTCAGATAGTCAGTTTAAATGGCCCGTGTGTGGCCTTTGCTAAATGCTGTGTGTTTTTGAAGGGGTTCCGGTCAGCCGTGTGATTTCTGATGGAAGTGTGTGTCACTCTGAGACAGTTGTAATGTGATGGAGGGCTTTGAGATCGGCAGCTCTGACCCCTCGCATCACCTTCTGCACGACTGCACAGCATCAGCGTATCGCGTGACTGGCGGCGCGTCGACAGATCGTTGTTTTTAATGCCTTTAAATGAGGCCGCAGACCATCGACAGCAAAGATGAACGTGTTTACGACAACCACCTTAAAGTGCTTTTATAATTACGTGTCCAAATGTGTTTCGGTCCAATGGTGTGCACGGCTGTAACTGTTGAAGTGTGTACCATCGGTAGATTAGAATAAACTCTGCTGAGATCTTTTCTTTTAAAGGCTGGGTAGACTAGTTTTCCAGAATAATTTTTTGTTATGCTGGTTAAAAGTCTTCTGTAGATGTTAAAAAACCTTAGAAAAAACCTTTGTTCGATCATTACCCAATATCACAACCCAATATAGAGAGACAAATAATTACAAATAAGCCACTAGTAGGTCGAGTCCCTCAAAAAGTATCAGCGCAGTGGCTCTGTGCTGCTATTAAACACAACTTTGTTTGTTTTAGGTTGAGCAATGAGCCAACATTAGCTCAACCAATGCTGTAGCTTTTGTGCAGTAAGATGTGTTTGACCTTTTGTCATTTTATAGCTCAATAGCCTTTACTAGTTACTGTATGTCAAATCATTGCCTCATTTTATTTCTCCCAAGGGTTTTTAGGAGAATGTCTGAGTCAAAATTGATACTTAAAATTGAAACATAACTGATGCTTCCATTAAGTCTCAGAGCAATAAAAGGCAATAGTCTGGGTTGGCAAACAATGATCATTACTCATTCAGGGCTCTAATGGATTTATGTCTGTATGCCGTATTGTTCTTTTTGTTGTAGTGTTTAATGTCTGTTGCATTAAATAGGCTGAGCATCAGTAACGTTTCCTGTAATCAGCTGTCTCCTCCAGCCCTCTGTGTCATCGCTGCATTCTGATTGGCCGATATACATAAAGGGCGCAACCCGTTTTTTCGGGCGATGGATGACAGCGTGCCCTTTGTCAACAGCAGGTTATTCAGAGGTTTATGTTTCTTAGTACAGACGCATGTCATGCGGCATCTGCCTGTCACATGCACGCATGCTTTTCTTGACCTGCATTAGCTGCATTAAACTCTGTGGGTTTGTGAATGATGCTGGTAGCTCATGATTCAATCAACATGATCTGATTAACATTAATTGAACATGAGTATTTTACCAGCAGTGGCCTGAAATTGTTTAGACATCTAATTGGCATAATTCAGCCTACATGCCCTGCATACACAGTCAACAATCCACTTGGCTTAAGACAGTTTAATGGAAACATTTTCTGTTACACATTCTGTGCAACATATTAAATATGTTTATGGTTTATTCAAAATTATTTTGTGAATCAACCAGCATAGTAAAAATTGTTGCTGTTAGCACACAATTGATTTTGTTTAGTGCCCACTTTGTGTTGTGATTTTCATGTGTTGAAATGAAGCTATTTCAATAGCGTGTTTGATTTAAGCCTCATTTTACTGTTGTTAGTGTCGTTTCTGTGACACGTCTGTTTGTATTGAATCAGTTTTGCAGCTTGCATCACAAAAATATTCATTGTTCATTTTACACAAGTGATCAAGTGTTTTGATAAACACGTACATGAGGACCGCTGCTATTACGGCCATAATTTGTTGCATGAACACTGCATAACTTTCCCGTATTGCTTCTGTGTGAAATATTGAGAGATGTGTTTGCATAAAGCCTGTGTCATTCTTTTTGTGTTGCAGTCGGAGGCTGTCTAATAGATGCGGTGTGGACATATGTACATCCCCTCTGGTGGTGGCACTCATTGTTTAGTGCATTAGTTTCAGGCTGTGATGGCTGTCTGGATGACACGCTTGGAAAGCTGCTTGCATGAGCTGCAGTACGGGACGAGGGCGCCCACACACACACACACTGCAGTATCCAAACAAGTCCACCGGCCTGTCAAAGGCAGCGGGTCTCTGTGTACTGGATCTGCTGTGTGGTGTGTACCCTTCACTCACCTCTGCCACTTATAATATCAGTGAGCCGGTCCCATCACTGACCCATTTTAACAACCTCTCCCGCTGCTTCACTGAGCTAACACACACACACTCCTGCCTGCTGTCTTTAGATGGATGAAGAAAATGTATTCATTGAAGATGACAACTACATTTTTAGAATGAAACTGGTTGCCTGCCTTTGCAGAACCCACCGCTAGTCAAGTTGAGGCTGTTGCTAAGAGGTTTTGGGTGGTAACTAGGGTGTTTTGTATAGTTGCTTTCAAAGAGCCCATCTCCTAGTATATGATATTCCAGTCCCTTCATCAGTGTGTGCCAGTTTATTTTTGCCCATTTTAAATAAAAAATGTATAATCTTTATTCGAAATCTGAAAATGTTCTTTCCCTCTGGAATGGCAGACATTCTCTGATGATGTCTGATGGCTTGGGCAGAGCCAGAGCCATTAGCCACTCCTTTCCAACAATCTGTCTACTGTAAGCTCTGAAATGCCTTTTCTAGATTCAGTCAATTCCAAGTAGAAAAAAACAAGCCACACCACCATTTCTGTTTGACTCTGAATGATGTCACAACAAAATCCTGCTCAGCATGTTGTTTACAGGTGTGGTGTGAGTGATGTAACTTGTTAAATAAATGCATGCTTGCATATACATGGCTTCTGTGATCAGTGCTAAACAGAATTGTTATGAGTTTGTACAAATTTCCAACCAGACAATAGAAACAGAAATCCTTGCCTAAGCAAACAGCACTAATTATCATACAGACTTGAGGCAGCGAGTGGAAATCGGCTTGTGAAGATGTAATTATCATGAGGACTTTATAAGTGATTGCACCATTAAAATGAGGCAACATGCAATTTTTAATTTATCGCCTAGAATAGAGACGCTTATTAGAAGATGCCCAAAGTGGCGGAGAGTAGAAGAAAAACAAACAATGCTGAGAACAATAAATGCCCCCCAGGAGAAACTCACGTCTAAACATGGACGTTCACGAGAAGATGAGCTTGACCTACTTAAGGTCTCTCATAAATTCAACTTAGCTGAGACGGGCAGTACGAATGACCCGGCTTAGAGCAACAATAAATGCCAGGCGTACAGCAGGTGCGAAATTGCTTTCATTTTGTTCGCTTCAATTACGTTGCGCACCTTGTTCATACGTTAGTGTGTGTGGTTTGCAATTTTAAACCAATTAGGCAAATGGTCCACTGCTCTGGCTGATGGACAAGAGGTATTGGGACATGGCCGCACATTTAGAACGGATAATCCCTCTTCATTGCGCCGTTACTAGCGAACCCTTGAGAGGTGAGTCTTAATAGACAGCTAATATCTGTACAACGCAACGGGCCGTGTTTTAATAGCACTTCACGTTGTAAATGGGGCATGTTTGGAGCGTTAAAAATAAAAGATTATGTTGTTTCCAACAGAAGATAATTTATCCTCCGCCACAGCTGGATCTATAAAGCGAACATGAGAGGAGCATCAGTAATTGGTTGTTAAATCAATACAGGAAGCCATAATGTCAGTGTATTTTACAGCGTAATAACCAGGGTGTGTTATCTGATTCACCCAAAGAGTTGTATTTAGGCTTTGCCCTTCGAAAGAGTTTTTTAATTGGATTGTTGACTATTTATTGTGCCATTAGAATGCTGATGCGTGATATTATACCGGCAGTGTTTGCCAGAACTTTGTTGTTGTTCTGTTTTGCCTGTAAAGTGGAGCTCACAGAATTGTTAGAATTTTCTAAGACAATTTATAAGTTGATGTATATGAATATATTTTAAATGCCTGTCAGTGTCCATTTTTTATAATCCAGTGATTCCAGTCCGTTACCATTAAACAAAATCAAGGTCTGGCCCACATTTTTCTAAGTATTTAAAGAGTGTATTATATAAGTCACATTATATAAGTAAAATTAGTAAAGCATTTCATTTTATATTAACTTAAGAATAGGGACTTCTTTGAAACAAAGAAAAGACACTTCCGCAGACTGTTTCATTTCTGAAAACCTCCCGATTATTCAGTTTGATTATTTTTCTCATCCTGAGGTGATCCTAAATTAATCATGTGAGTTTGGTGGTTGCTGTTAGACAGTTGTTCTGTTTGTTTTATTGTCTGGAATGTGGAGCCAATAAAGTTTAATTTGGGCATCTTCTAATTATGAGATCTCTTCAGCATGTCTGTTGTTTGCTGAGACAGTTATGAGTTTAATTGGAGAGCAAATGGAGATTTGAGATGCTTGTTTCTCAAGAATGTTGGCATAAACTCAAACATTTTTAAAATTCTTCTATGCTAAACTATGCTAAGCTCTACTCTTACAGTGTTTTGACAGATTTTTTTTCTTGAAAATTAGAGTAGATGTGAGATTCTCGGTAGAAATATCTGAGACAAGAGACTTAAGCAAATATCTTAAGTTTGCCTTTGCTCTTGATTTATTTTTATTGCTGTCAAGGGAAATCATTTGACATATTAAAGAGATCTCGTCTGTGATTTTTCTTCTCCTGCAGACTCACGAGACATGAAAAAGCAGATGTTCAGGTATTCCTGGGGTATGTTTTTAATACATTTTTTTAATATAAGCTTTTGAAAGCCCTTTAAGTGTTTAACCTGAAATGACCTCATGAACAGGATTATAACTGGTAAAATGTTAAACGTTTCACTTAATAAATTGGGCAAATTAGCTTCAGTAAAAGTCAGGTTAGCTGAAAGGTGAGTGGTTTGATTCACATTCAGACCCGCTCTGATTCACATTACGTTCACACATGTGGTGAAGTTAAGTCACTGATTAATAAATAGGTCTGTATGTTTTATGTTGTATATGTTCTAGGTTTGTATCTTTGTAGGAATGTGACGAATCATTGATTCTGCTGACAGTTACTTAGTCTGTCAGGCATCTTTAGTTTACGTTGCTTCACGTCTAAAACTACACACCAGCTGTGAGGGCTTAGACAAAGTTATTGGTTCAAACACATAACCAACAACCTGCTAAAGGGGCTTTCTGTAGTCATTCATCAGGGCTTGACTGAGATTACAGCTGTGCTAAAGCTGTTTCCTGAGACATATTGTGTTTTATATTAAGAGCGAAGCCTGGAACTGTAATCCAGTGACATTTGCCAATCCTCAAAAGTAATGGGAAACAATCTGATGTGCTTCCTGTCAGACAGGAGATCTTAGAACCAACAGAGTTGTTCATTTAACATGTCCGAGATGTTGTATTTTGCAATATAACAGTTAAATGTTTATTTAGGTACAAGTAGAAATGTTTGCAGTATGACTGGGAAAACTGAACTATTTGTTAAAATGATGATGCAAATTCAAATTAAGGTGCAGCGAGAATTTAGCCATAGCTGTTATTAATATTGTTTACATTTTAAGTTATAGGTTTGATATATTATAGATTCTAATTATAAGGCCAGTATTATGTTATATTTGACTGATTCTACTGGACAGTTCATTATCTACTTTCATATCCATAATTAGATTAGAAAAGTGATGTTTTGAGAAAGTTTTGGCCTCTGTTGGTTAGGAAGGCTGGATCAGCGACTGGGTGATGAAATGTTTTAATGGTCACACGGAGGCGTCAGAGCGACACATTTGCATAATTGGATTCCACGTAACATCATAATGTGCAAAAGAGGATTTCGAACCGTGAGTAAGCAGACGGCAGAAGCTCTAACAAGATTAGCGAATTTATCGCGATGCACGGATTAGCATTCTTTATTTGCGCGGAAGTTCATCCAGCCTTCGATATGATTGATTCTTGGAGATAAACTAGACATCAGAGATTCTTCCAAAAGAATGATGGGGCCCTTAATTGCAATTCAACGGAGAATCCATAGGTCACTCGGTTGGCGCGGGAGTTGGAAACTGACATCCCGTGAGTAATCATTGGAACTGATGAGAAGAACTGAAGGTTACTTGTCTTTTTGTCAGGCTGGGTTTTCCTTCTCAGCCTTTGATGTAGATAGCAAGCTGCCTTTCTTACATCCAGGTTCAAGTACTTTTGTCCCCTACAGTTGAGGGACCTTCTGCTGGTCCTCAAAGGTTCTTTAGATCTCCACACATGTGTCTGAGCATGTAATTGTGAGTGTGTTTGCTTCCCAAGGAAAAACTGACTGGGATCAATGATCCCTGAATAACATGAACCTCTGCAGACACAGCATCAGTCCCACCCATGCAAGAATGATGGTAACTTTGATATTCCTAGCTTACAAGAAACGTTCTCAGAACATTGGCTAATGTTTTCTCAATGTTTTAAAAAAGGATCTGGCTGTAATGTTAGTAGAACTTGTTAACTTTATGCATCCATGCATATTATTTCAAAGAAAATTTGTCTTTTTTTGTCAAAATCCTAGGAACTTATTGTATGTTCTTTTCAGCCTCTTGTTTTTTAACCACTTCTCTCCAATCACTCATTTTCTTGATTAATATCATGTTTTACTTGAATTAGCTAACATTATAGTAGTTTATTGCGAAAGCCGTTTCATGTTGACTTTGAAAGTGAAGAACGTGCCTCTATTGTGAAAATGTAAACAATTAGTTTCTACCAACTAATGAAAGCATCTAAAGGAAGGATAAGATTGATCAAAGGCCAACATTAATCTTCTAAATGGCTTCTCAGAAGCATAAATGTATTTATATACATGCATTTGGCAGATGCTTTTATCCAAAGTGACTTTGGGTTTGAATCTAAGGGAACACACATACAGCTTGAATACATTCTCTTTGTGCTGCTAACACAATGCTCCAGCAAAAACATCAGAACGGCAAGCAACAGTATCCAGTCTCGCCCCTGAATGAGGAGATATCCTGTGATTCCCGGGATACCTTGACTGACGGATGAGTGATGAAACTGATTTATTCCCTGTACACTAATACTTTACACTCGCTTGAATGTATGGGCTGATATTTTCACTTCTTAGATGTACAGGAAGAGGATTGTGTTTGTCTGTTTAGTGAAGGACGGCCAGTCTAATGGCACAGTTATACACACACACGCGAATGGATGTAATAATATTTGCACAAAACAGCCTCTGCCTCACTGTCCTATTTTTGCTCGTCACATGGAGTCTGTCAAGGCCGCTCAGAGCAGAGAGAAGTCTCAATCCTTTTGAGCGAGTTGCCAAGCTGTCGGTGACTAAACGAATCTGCATGAATATTTCAGCTCTCCCCACTGTAAGCTAATTCAGGTGTTTTTAACATTTGCACAGAGCCATGATATGCATATGATTAACTTGCCATCTGGGACAGTAAGACATTTAATGCAAGCTGTTATTGTTGTGTTCTGTCATATTTCAGGCAATTGAATTTAATTTACAGCGGCTCAATGTAGCAGCACAGTAATTAGAATGAGAAAGTAATTTAGCTTTCCACTATGTCTAGCAAAAGGCACCGATGTTCGATAAATAATTACACGACATAATATTTGAGAATGATGACAGTAATAAAAGTAATATGAAATTATGTAATGTGCTGTCATTCACCAATCATAACTTTTAGCGAAGTGTATAAACTACCTTTTGTAACGATTTGTAGGGCATTCACATTCAACTTGTGCAGTCACAAGTGTGTATCAGATATTATCCACCTGCTTCAAATATGGCTTATCCAATCGAATTTGAGAGCCAGACCTTTCCATTTTATAAATATCTGATGATACGTTTGTTTTAATGCTTTCAGCCATTCTAGCTTTTAGTAGCTCCTGAGCGTAACTTATGAGTCATGTTCCATTGTCCAAAAGCAACATTTTCAAATGCTAAGCCCACATCCAAGTTCAACCGATAACCTGTGCTTCTTTTTTCCCAGAATACATCTGAGTTTTGTGCAGCAGTTGAAATTAGCCTCGAATCCCACTCACTTTGTTCTTTTGGTGAACAAAGCACATTTTGCCATGTGCTACGAGCCGAGGGCTCCTGTGAGGTGTGTCTGCAGATCACGCGTCTTTGTTCCGCGGCGTAGCGCGCCATTCAACTCATCTCTGTGATCTGCATCTCCGCAGCTGTTGAGAGCCTATTTTAAACCCCTGCGCTCCACCCCCCCCTCCTGATGTGACTCTGACTCTCATTGTGTTTCTGCAATTTTCATGATATTGTGACGCCGCTCTCCAGACAGCCAAACAACTGCACTTCCTTCACTAATTTTACCCTCTTGTTTAGTCACATGGACGCATATTATGTGCCTTGGGTGTGAAATGATGCTCGGACTACAAATTAAACCCTTGATGCTTTGTGCTGCGAGCCGCATCTTTTAACATGCTAGCAGGCTTTGCTGCATGAGTCAAGCTACACGTATAATGCAGATTTGTGCCTTAGGGGCTGGTTGGCAAAAGGGAATTAGATGAGAATAATTAAGTAAAAAAAAAGTATGTTTATAAATGCGATGGCTTACATTGTTATTGTTCACAGAGAAATGTAAGACTGTAAATGTATAAACCAAGTTCTGAATGCCTTTTCAATAGCATTTTATTGTGTAAAGTCCATTTAAAATGGAACGATATTCATTGGCTAAATGGTTTCACGTTGTATGTTTTTGCACAGAACTGTAATTTGAGCAAATGAATCCATGGAGAATCTGAGCAGGTCCTTCTTCTAAGTTCACACTGATGGACTGTTTTATGCTAATGAAGCAGCAGTTTGGGAAATGTAAAACAGAGGCTTTGTTACCTTGGTTCATGCTTCCCATCTTGCTGCAGCACGGTGGAACAATCCCACGGGACGTACACTGTGAGTCGAACAGACCTCGGCTCTGTTTACTGGGGAAGAAATACAGTAACGTAAACAGCCTATTAGTGATTCTTCAGAGCTGTTAGAAGGCATCAAACACTAAACTGTGAGAATTGTTCACTTTAAATTTGCATGTTTTTTTGTTGTTGTTTTTTCCGCTAACTGTCAATCACTCATCCTCTGGATATATTAGCTGCTGTAGCAAACGGATAGCCTTGTAAAATGTGTCCTTTGTGGATTTGATTTATTATGGATAATTTATGCCTAGTTAAATGTCCTATAAATAATAATGCGGCACAGAACATTTGACTCCTTAATAATTCACGACCACAAGCTCTGAAAACAGAGTCAAGGCATTTTTCTGCTTGCTTTGTGCATTTGTGCAACATGAGACGCTTGGGCTGTTTGTAAAGCTAAGCTAAGTGCTTCTCCTGTTTGAAAATATAAAGCGTAGCTTATTAATGCACTAATTTGGTGGTTAATGCAATGCAATAACAGTCTAAGTTATATTTTTGCACATCTTTGTGTCTATTTTACTTGGAGATTATTTCTTTTTCAGTATTTTACCAAATTTTACAAGAAGAGGGGACGCTGTCTCTAGGCAGATAAATTTACATTTAAAACTAGTTTCAGCCCAAGAGGTTTGACTTACCCTTGCAAAGAAATTAATTGTCCTTAATTTTGGAATTAGTCTTGAGGTCATGCCTTTATTAGAACCACTAAGTAATTTCCTAAAAATCTATTTATAATGTTTTAGTGGCAGCTGGGCCAAAAAATATGCGATCAAATGGATATGTGAACCGTACCACACAGCCACCGTTCTTAACTATAAGTACATTTTTCAAAAATTGAGACATTTTAGTGAGCAGAAAAACCACTAGGGATGCCACACACTTTTGTGTGGGACATGTAATGAATACTGATGTGTTCTATGTAGCTTCATTTTATTCCACTTTTTCTGTATTTTAGCGACTCTGATCCTGATCCTGAGTTTTCTGGCCTTTAGTTGCTTAAATAAAACAGGGATTATATTTTACAGGCATAAAAATGACAACATACTGTAAAATATTTCTTTAAGGCTGTTTACACAAAATCGGCTGTCCAGATTGCACATTATCTCCTTGGAGACCAAACACGAGTAAACGATAAGTTTGTGTTTTGCCAGGTGTGTGATGGGTCTCCGGATGCGGATACAGAAGAGGGAGCCGCTCCAGGCATGGAGCTTTTCCAAGTGCGCAGACGTTCCAGTCGGAATCTGCAGCTGCCCCCTTTGGTCTTTCGACAGGCCGAGCAACATGACTGGAACAGCAAAGAGAGTGAGCCCATGGCCCGTCCCACCACCCTAGCACTGCGCACCCCCCCTGTCATCGCAATCACCTCTGCTGATGCAGGCAGGTGAGCTATAAACACATTCAGTCTTTCAGTCAACATGTTTTGTGATGGCCAGTATTGCTTTATACAAGAGATCTGATATTGAATGCTAATGATATCAACATTTGCTTTTCAGCTATCTATCCATCTTTTCCATTCTTCATTTAAGTATTTTGATGCATAGTTTCAGCTGGAATGATTGTAAATGTCATTTGGATTGGAGTGGTTTGTAAAGCAAGTTTTTATTCTGGTAATATAGATTTGTATTTATATTACTGTCTATAATATACAGTAACGCTTACTGTAACATACTAGAAAGCATTGTATTGGCTGAAGTTTGTATCTTGGTGCAGGTATGCTGGAAATTGGACAATGTTTAAGTATACAGTTTAGCGGCCGTATTGCACAAACATTTGAGAATGCCGCAATTGACCAGAGAAAAGTGTTATGGAGAGCCGTGTAATACAGCAATACAGTTTGCACATTTGCCTGAATTTGGCAACAGTTGGCTTCACCACTACCTCTTCAAATGCTGTTTGTGGTGAGAGAAGTTCTTTGGTGCTAGATTGGAACATTCTTTGGCATTTTGTCCAATGTCGGCCCGTTGCTGTTTAACTGTCACTTATCATCCGTGCAGCCTGTTCTCTCTGTGATGGACTCTTTAAAGAGAAAGAGCTGAAGGGTGTCTCTCTAGAGTCACTAGCGGATGGATAAAAGAGAATTTGTGGCTTCAGTTTCTTTTAACGTATTTGTGATGTTTTCCTATGGGATTATCTTAGACATTAGCTTTAGCCTGCATGATGCTATGTTGTGTGTGTGGTCAAGTACTAGGTTGTTGCTATCCAAGTTGTGATGCTGGGTGGTTTCTAGGGTGTTGCTAGGCTGGTTAGGCAAATCATCAGGTCTCTGTGATATTTTTGTTCATGGATATAGCTAGAAACAGAAAGCTTCCATTTTATTGTCTGCCAAGCTGCACAATTTGAGTGTTCACTCTTTCCCATAACAAATGTGTGGGACGCGTTACTTTAGGCAAGAGTGATAGTAAAAGTGATTCTTACTTTAGTAAATATCACAAATTAGAATAGCTTAAATTTAAGGCTGTTTACAGTGTAAGTTTTGAGTTTAGATATAAATAGATAACCCTAATGTAGTTTAGATTACCCTGGCATACTACCATAGTGGCTTAATTGCAGTTTTGATCAGGCAAATACTGTGTCTGCATCATGAATATTTTATTGCATTTTGAATGTTCTACATGAGATTTGTTTGCTGTTGGTTTTTAACCAAGGCTAAAAAGGCTAAAAACTAACCTCAGACATTATTGCCTTATCTCTACACAAGCTGTAAAATACAGGCAGCATAAATGCATGCATGCGCTCTCTTTATTTTTCCTCGATTTTCAAATGCTGTACAAGGATGGCACCATAAATGCATGCATGCACTCACTCTCTTTATTATGCTTCTGATTTACATGCACCGTATAATGCTGGTAGCATATATGAATGCATGTACTCTCTTTAAATACAGAGAGAAATCAGAGCCACCCCACCGCTCACAATCAATTTCCTCCTGTGGCTATTCATTGACAAGCTGCGTCATCTTTGAACTGCACTTTATTTTTAGGCCAAACTAGTAGAGCACTGATGCAGTGTTTTAGTGAACCAGGATTCAGTTAAAATTGATTGACTATGTACTGAACAATCTCCTTCCATTAACATTTAATAGTTTACATGGTTACACGAAAAGTGCTGTTTGTAACCAAGGACAAAGATGTTTTTACAAAAGGTCCCGTCTTTCTTCCCCCGCAGAGAAAACACAATCAGACCTTTTCTAGTTGGGAATAAGAAAGTAATTTCCTTTCAGGTTCTGAATCACAGACATCCAGTTTAAATGTCAAAATGTCTTATTAGACGCTGAAATCATGTCCGTACAGATTCGTAAGTCGTCACTCTTTAAAGTAAAAATAGCAGTTGACGCAGTTTTTTGCGATTACATCACACAACTGCCGGGGAGAGATTTGTGCCACTTTCCAAATATGTTTCCATCATATATTGGTTTGCCCCTAAGCATTGCACATTTATAATTCATTCAGTGCGGCTCTGAACTGTCACAGAATTAAACGCAATGACACATTTTGTCGCCACACTGTCAATTGGGTGGGTTTAACGGTTCATGTGGCCACCCTGTTAGTGACACAACGACTGTTCAGATCAGCATCACCTTAAATTCAAAATCACAATTCAATTACGAAAAGTATAAATGATTTTCAGTGCTAAACGCGAGATGGTTGACCTTTTTAGGGTTGTAGAGGCAGAATTGCGTACGCATTCTGGAAATCAATACATCTCACAATACGGTTCATGTGACACACAGAGGTGTGAATACAAAAAATTTGCTTTGTGTTTTTGGCTGAAGCCGTGCTGCGCTGGAGTGGCAATAGCAGGAGCGGCAATAGCAGGAGCTTGAATCAGCTACGGCCTGAAATACAATTTTTATGTGTGTGGTGAGTCATATTCTGTGGTGCTCCTTGATATATGAATACATCTGGGGTTCGTTTAGAAGTTTCTGCATGCTGTGGCATGTAATAAATACATTATGCGTCATGCTGCATATAAAGCATAAAGTTATTTTCACACACACACACACACTTTCTGTTGTGTGTGTGACATAAATCAATGATTGGTACAATTACATCTCCAATTCCATGCTTTGATTATAATGTTTTTATCATCATCACAGTTTAGATTCAGAACTGGGGATGTGTAAAACTATATATATTTTTATATATATACTATATAACTATATATATAAGTCCAGTCATGGCTTAACTAAACAGCTAGAGGTCTTAGAAAGCCAGGTATATTTGTGTTCGTTTATTGTCCTATTAACCTGAAACGGGTTGGATGAAGATGAAGTCTGTGGTAGGATCTACGTGGGCATGACATTCAGGAAAATTAAAGAACTGAAAATTCCTGTTGATGCATACATCATTTACACAAGCATTTACATTTACCGTAATCTGAATTATCACCCATGGACAACTGTGCTCGGCATTATGACACCGTGATCTAACTTGTCGCTTGTTTTATTCTCTTGAAAGGTTTACTTGTTTGACTTATTATGGAGGTTTATATAAGTAAAAAAGATTCTCATTGTGAAGCTCACGCATCTGATAGGTGAACAGGCACTTTAATTTGCTCCACCAGACCTATATCCATTATTCAGTTCAATCATGAAACTTATCAGCTGGTGAAAATCAGTCAGCCTACAGTAAACTTGAATTTGCATAGGAAAATTCACTCTGAAGTGCATGCAGGGTTTGTGCTGCATAATGCATGCGCTGCCTTTAATACACCATTCCTGAGGCCCACAAAGTTGAACCAGCGATGCTAGTTGACCAAAAATGTGAAAGATCCCATTAAACTGGCTAGATAAGTAGGTTTCTTATGTTTTGGCACATTATTGAAACATAATGTTGGGTGAATACATATTTAAGGGCTTGTTTTCCAATGATTGGGTGGGTTTTGCATTGTTGTTGTTAGAGAGACTTTCGTTGCACAAAATTTGGGGATACTCGAATGCATGATTTGAGTTTTTAGATTTTAATGCGCTCAACTTTCATAAGGGCCCTAGAATATAGACATCATCACCATCATCACCATCATCACCGTCCTACTTTAACCAAACTTGCTTAAGGAACACTTTATAATCCGAAGATATTTGTCAGATGAGTTTAAAGATGGCCAATGTGGTCATTAAAGCATGTACACACGTTTTTACATTTACCTCAGAAATGAATGTGGCTCATCATCCCGCGACGCGTCTCCGCCGACGCGCTGTCAAATTAAAGCCGGCTTATCTGAGGCGCCTTTTTACCTCAGAGTAACGGACGCTCCAGCCGAGCGGGAAAGTGAGCGCGCCGTCCGCGCGGAGATGCTGCGCGCGCGCCTCCTGAACATTTGCGGAGGCAGCAGCCGCCCGCCTCACCGTCTCTAGCGCAGAGGAGAGAGAGAGACACCGATCATCTCTCACACACCGTCAGATAGCGCACCTGAGAGCACCGGGCAAAATGGACCGAACCTACGCGGTGGATACGGGTCACCGACCGGGTCTGAAGAAATCACGGATGTCGTGGCCGTCGTCTTTTCAGGCGTTTAGGCGGTAAGAACCGAGCCGTCCTTCTGGTGTCATGAGGGGCAGATGGGTGTGTTACGGGGCTTTTGTGAAGTGCACTTTCCCCGTGTATTTGAATGCTTAAGTTAAGTCAGTTTTGATGTTTAAAGTGACTTAAGCGCGTCCGCGGTCTTTGTTACGCACGGGACGTTTGCGCGAGAATTTCTCTCCATCACTCTTTGTTGTTGCTTCGCTGGTTAAACTTGTTATTCATTTACTCTTATGGATGGATAATGTCGCCTAACACATTAGCCTGATATAAGTCGTGTTGTCTTATTATTTCATCAACCTTTAATAAACTCAAAAAGTTGTTATTTCTGAGGCATTTGGCGACTTCAGTTGCGCTATTGTGTGTATTGCGCAAATACTCAATGGTTTGCTGGTTGCTGCGTTTGCTCTGTTTATTTTTGCTAGATGAAATAAGATCTTTATTAATAACATGTTAGTAGGTGAGATGCATTTGGAGATTATAGTGGAATTACTTAAGTTTAGTAAGATGTTTGTGGATAATGTGATCATAATGCATAATAATCTGGATATTATATAGTAGCAAATTCAGATGTTATATAAAAATAAAGTTACTGTTATATGTGGAAAAGGTGGTTTTGTGTGGTAAAAGGTTTTTTGTGGTAATTTATACAAATTATACTCTGCGGAAATGGAGTGTTGTTCTGTGTGCTGTTTAATAATACAAATCTACTGGTAAAATTGGAGTTATCATTAGACTGGCATTAGTGGGAGCAAATGTATTTGGTTACATTATTAGTGCCATTAGGCTTGTGGCAAAAATGTTAAGCCTTCTGAAGATCAGCACAAACATTGGCATGGATTACATGAATGCCATTTGCAGTTAACAGCCTGGCATTATTGGTTGTTTGGTGGCATTACTGTATTCTGTTTTGCCTATCATAAATCATAGTTGTTGTTCCACCTTGAATTGTCCCCAGGAGGACAAACCTCACCGCTTAGAGACATAATTAATGTGCCAATAGTCTCTCTCTCCTAACTGTGCCCTCTTATTTCCAAACACGGATAAAGAAAAACAGTAATGTGTTTGAGAAGTCGATGTGCTTCCTTCTCATCAGCTTCCATCGATACAATCTCCTTGTTTTTTATAGCTGACTGCACAGAATCAGCCGCTTTTGATGTTTTTGATTCTGGAGTTGTTCTCAAACATGGCATGTCCTGAGGACTACAGTAGGAGTTGAGCAGAGGCTCGTAAATGCAGAGAACACATTGTCCTTTTGTGGGGTAACTGGGCTGGCTGCCTTCATCTGCCAATATGTTGGTCATAAGGAGTAATGACAGTGTTGAGTTTCATTCCCTGAGTACATTTTACAGAGCCCTTTGTTAGGGCTGAGCTGGGCTAACCCTGCAGATAGAGAGATAGAGCGAGAGATAGAGAAAAAGACAGAGAGAGAAAGAAGGACACAGCCCTGAGAGCTGACAGCTGGCATTGTCCGTCCCCCATTTGTTTAATTCTCTACAGTTTGGTCAAATTTGTGACACATTAAGCCTACTATTACATGCGCTCCCCGTTGAGAGAAATTGCTGACAAAATGCGTGTTATATCCATACCACTCTTAGCCATTTCGGTTACACTGTCTTTCTCTGATGCTTAAAGGGCATTACTTTGCAATACTAAGTGCACTTAGTACATCATCTTAATTAAACTAGCTTCAGCAATTATGGCGCTCTGTTTTTTATGACTTGCTGTGGCTGTTTGTCAAACGTACATAGTTGCATCTAGAGGGTTTGTCAGATTTAATGGCAGGTCTGTAATACAGGGTTGTCTTCCTCAGTGGAGTGCATGACTCTGCGGCTGGTGTACCCAGACGCTCACTTTACCTTCCAGCTATAAAGTGAGAACTCATCAGATTTATGAGTATTGTGTAACAACATCACATGACTCCTCAGGGTCAAGGGCACATCCAATTACACAATCAGTGATCTGTGCTGTAGTTCCCTGTGATGCGTTCTCTGATTTTCATTTCATGGGTGTGATTTTACTCGAAACTCCAGACAATTGGAGTTCGTGACGATCCACAGCAATGTGGCCAGTAAAGTTACAAAAAAATCCATTAGGGAATGTTTGTGAAAACAAATTACAAACTTCGTAAGGAGCCATAAAGTACAGTCATTTTGTATTTGTGTTTATTTATTTCTTCAAAAATACACAATTAACAATTTACTTTTTTATAAGTTGTAGAAGTGTTTGAAATGTCTAATTTTTAGATGTTGTTTTAACGTTAGTGCTTGGTTAGAACTTTTTTAAACATGCCATTGACAACATATTCCTAAGTTATTGATGTGATATTTAATGTTACATTTTTTACTAACATTAACGTTACATGTGAATGTTTTTAGATAACATTGAAAGAACTTCTAGAAAAGGTTCCATGTTAGC
The DNA here is from genome assembly GCA_036877545.1 of Yasuhikotakia modesta. Classification (NCBI taxonomy): domain Eukaryota; kingdom Metazoa; phylum Chordata; class Actinopteri; order Cypriniformes; family Botiidae; genus Yasuhikotakia; species Yasuhikotakia modesta. The sequence goes on along the minus strand of JBAJNP010000731.1, from coordinate 40,172 downwards.
TGGAACATCATTATTTTACATTTTGAATTGTGCAGGTGAGGGTAGATTTGCTGTCAGTAACACCAGTGTGTTGTTATACCTGCATAGATAAAACAACACAGTTACCATCTGAATATTAGCTGTGTGACTGTACCTCTGTAATTTTGAAACATGATGTTATCTTGCATCACACCAGAATAATATCCTCCTGAATTTTAGAAACGCGTTGAGTTAAAGATGACTGATGGCTGTTGACAACATAATAAATCATCAGATATGCATCCCAGCGCTGGACTGTGTGCTTTGAGAACCGGTTTGATTCTCATAAAGGAAAGGACCAGCTATTACCCAGCCTACACTATCATTGGCTTCATCATTTTAGGTTAATCATCTCAAAACATTTCAAGCAGCTAATTAAGGCTGGGTCACCAGAAGGTGTCTGGTTCGCTAATGTGTTTGAGGTCCTGAAAACTCTTCGCAGAGATGGTTTCACTTAACATGAAGCTGCGATTGGACGTGATGTCCTCCTGACTTTGTCTTCACTGATACCTAATTAGACAGAACAACTGCAAAAAATAGAGACTAGCTCCCTAGCTTTGTCCTCTGTCCTGCTCTGTGTCTCTCGTCTTGACAAGCTTTGTAATGAATAGTCCAACTAGAGGTGTGAGAAGAAATACACCTTTCTTTTTTTTTCTTGCCTGTGATCTTGGAGTCGAGAAGCGTTTGTAAAAGTGGGAGTTAGTTGACTCTTCTTGCCACTTGAGTAGCGCTACTACGTTCTGAAGTGCTAATTGAAAGCATACATTGCCGGTGTCAACACATGCTTGAGCAAAATTTGTTTGAGATGTATATCATTAAAAGGGTGGCGGTGATGTTCTTAAACCAGATTAAATGGATGAACAGAAATCCTGCCGGCACTTCAGAATTCCCCGGAGAGCTGCTTTGTATTCCTCGGAATGTACCCAGACTCCCAGACCTTTTGGGAAATCAATATACTGATGAATGCTTGTCTAAAGCCACAAAAAGAAGATGGATGCTGGAAGTGTTTTAAATAATTGAGCTCTCTTGTTTCAGAATTCGGTGCTGTTTGACTTTTGTGAATGTGATTGTGTTGCCAAGTTTTGATGTCACCTTTTGTAAAACGTTTGTGGCTGAAACCTCATGAGACGGATGGCTTTAGGTAACACCATTTTGACGTCTGTTATAGCTACAGAAGGTTTCAAACCGGGCGGAGGAAGAGTGTCAACCTCTGTCAATGAGGAACCTAGATTGATCAAAGGCTTCACTGCATTCAAACGTGGATAAATACGAGATTATTAGTGTCAAAGAGCGTCTGACCTTAGCCTTCCAAACAACTGCACGCTTCACCTGCCAATTTAAATTAGCTTGCCATAAAAAAATGTTAGCAACCATGAAATTGAATTTTGAATTATTTGATTTGTCTCAGTGACTGTGGAATTAGTTTTTTTGGACATTAGCACAAACAGCACAGGTTCTCATGACTGTATTCATGAAAGTGATTTGTTGTGGAAATGATCAGGATTCTCAACTGTCTGTTTTTTTGTGTCTTTGTTTTTGTGGCACACTGTAAGAGTGACATTTAAAGTCAACATGAAATTCCCTTATTTAGTAAAAACATGGTCTTAGTCTTATTGTGTGTAATTTAGGGCATGTTGTCCCCTTTTTGTCAAGCATTAATTCTTCACTAACGTAACATTGGCTGTTTACTTGTTGATTGTGTGTTTACGTTTACTTTGTGTTATTTTACACTGTAGTGGGTTAAGATGTTAATTTTGGACCATGTCTGACCCTCTTTTTATTCCACCTCAAATTCGAGATCTTCTTGATTTCTCAAATGGGGTCTTCCATCAGTTCCAACTCCCTGTTCTCATTAACGGAGATTTCTGCATGGCCTGAGGTCCAGTGCAGTATGGGAACATGGAGTGTGTGTTTGTATGCGTGTGGAGTATTTCTGAGGTGGGTCGCTTCAGAGATAATGGGTGCTGAGAGGCGACCCAGAAGCCGGTATCTGGAGTAAGTGAGTGAATGAGTTCTCAGCGATGTAATGGTTTTTATGGCACCATGTCCATCACGTTTAGAGACTTGACCTGTCACGTCAATCACAATACAGAAATCTTATTAGTTGTGGTTGCTAAGCTAAGCTTTAGCATAGCTTTTGGTCATAGCTACGGGCAGAAATTTGACCTCTGGAACTTCTTGCCATGTGGACATACATTATTCTTAAATAATAACATACTCGCCTGACAGTGTAATTCTCATTTTAGGAAAAGCAGCATTGAAACGATAGCTACTGTGAATAATGCTATACAAATAAATTATTGAATGAATACCTACATTTACAAGTAAAAGTTGAAATTAAGGCAAAACAAATTAAAAGAGGTCCCAGAACGTTTTATAGAAAGTTGTGCATGTTTTTTTTTTTACTTTTTACTAAAGAACAGCCACCTAAAGCATCTTGGCAATCGAATAGCAATGCCCTGGCAACCACGCACAACAATTTAGCATTTTGATGACTTAGCAACACATGGATAAACCCCCTGAATAAAGCAGATTTTCAGATTTTGACAGGAGTAACGTCTGTTATCTATAACACCAGATTGCACAGGATCTCTGAAAAAGCTTCACTGGAGTTTCATTATTATGCGAACAAATTACACTGTCATTCTCTCCACAGAAATCCCCTGAAGTCGCCGCGCTCACGACGTATCAGGGCTCATTTGTTAGATAAACAAGGATGGCAATTACTACACTTTATTTTAATGACTTCTGGTACCCTCTGATCCTCACCACTGAATATTTTCCTCATATGACTGATGCTCCGCAAACACAAACACCCTCTTTTGCCCGATGCCACTAGAATTAAAACCCTTAGCGCTATTTAGATGGAATTAGTTCTGATCTCTGTGTTTACTTCTGAGTGGGAGTGGCTTTGTGTAGCGGTGGACGTTAAATTGTCATATAGAAAGTATTTATGTGAAAATGGTACTAAGTATATAGATTCCTAGTATCAGCGCTGTATTATTATTATTGCAATACTTAGAAATATCTGTCTTTCAACCCCAGCTACTGTTCAACCCTTTTTTTTTACCTGGTATGGGATGGTAGCAAAATTTACTAGCTTGTTTTTTTTTTACTTAGAAATTTGAACTCTTCAGGCAACACAGAGAAATGTAGTTTTAGGTACAGTGTTTAATGAAGGTCAGAATTAATAAGAAGTGTGGAATACAATAATGCACAGCAGTCAGATCTGTGTTGGGGTAGGATTAGATTTCTCACAGGATGTTGTCTGGAAACTGTACATAATTTGCTCTTTCATTTTTTAAATAGGCCTTGCTGTTATTATAACAGGAAATCATTAAGTTCTCCTGTGAAACTCTGATTTACCAGGAGAACCCGTCCCATTCGTGTAGAACTTTAAGGTAAATTAACTTTCCAGATATGAGAATATTGATTAGTGCCACATTTTTAACATAAAGCCGAATGTTTCAGCAGCGCTCCATTTGACATTTACTCAGTATTTAAATATTTCCCCTGAAGAAATGAGTCTGGTTGCCCTCAGGTAGAGTTAACCAGGCTAATTTAGTTTTATGTTAGTGGGATTAATTAGACTGGTGCAGATGTTTGGGAGTGTTCCGCTGAGTCTACCTCTGTCTAATTACTGAAAAATATGTGTTCTCTTCAGAGAACCGCTGATTACATTCCAATTAGACCCCAACACTTTCCTCTGTAGGAACCCGTGACTTCTGTTTCGGTGCTTTAGGTCGTGCTATTAGTTAACAGCCCTTAAAAGCTTATAATAAACTGACATTTAAGGCTAGGAGTACAGAGTCTACCTAGGAAATAATTTTAGGTTGTATTTATGTTTTCCTAAGTTATTAAAACATTAAAAATGTGATTTTGGAGCTGTAGAAATGTTTCAGTTTTTTAGATGTTGTGTTACTGTTTGTTTATAGGAATGTCAGCATTTTTAATTTTGTAACGTTTGTAAAATGTTCCACTGACAACTTCATAACATTTTTGACATTTAATGTAAGTTATATATAATGTTTGTTTGTACTAACAGTAACGTTACTGTGCAAACTTTTTGATGACTTTGAGAGAACTTTCAGAGAACATTAGCTGATGTTCTGAGAGTGTTGCTTGTTAGCTGTGTATTAAAGATGAGCCATGAGCTGATCTGAGACCAGTACCAAAGTGTCCCCCAGTTCAGCCCCAGGGAAATGTATTTCACCAGGTTGTCAGGTTAGATTGAGTGCTGTGTCATTTCCCTCAGCTCTCAGCTCATCAAAGATTAACCAGACGGCCTGTTTGGTAACACAGAGCAGGACCTGTATACCAGCCACAGTACAGGTGCAGATCATACATGCTGTTGAGAATTATAAACATTAATCCACTTTAAAAACACATGAATATATTTTTGTGCATATATCTGTGTATATATATTTACATAAGTATAAAATCTAGAAATATGAAAAACAATACATTATCTTGTATCAGTAGGGTTACATTCTCTAATCACTGGCAATGTTTATTCTAGCACTAAAGATTGTGTTTGTTTACACTGTATGTTGGTCTGTGTGTGTTCAGGCGTGTTAAGTTTGTTAACTCCTGGATTATGATGTTTTGTCAGTTTGTGGTGATATCAGAAGACAGGAGATCTTTTATTCCTTCACCTGATGCTCCTTCTTTCTCCTCCTGTGTTTCTTGTCACCTGAAGTTGCGTTAATATGAGACATTTGTGCTCCTGTTCTGTCAGACAGACTCACGGCTAAAACCCAGCAGTGTGTTTTTGTGACTTTGTGCTTGTTTTGTTCCAGAAACAGGCTGTAATATGGGTCACATCTTTTGCCGCTTGTCTTCGCCGGTCTTCCAGGAATCGCAGTCATAATTTGATCTCTTATCATTATGTTTTAATGGCTTCGCTGCTGTCTGTAAGTGCTTTCCACTTCTTCTGAGTGAAGCACATGTTGACTTCCTCCAGTTTAATCATATTAGAATGACACTGAAAATGACATTAAAATCACTCAGATGAGTTTGGAAACGGGTGGAGTGTAGCCTTATCTCTGGGCGATGACAGGTATATAGATTTAGCAGTAAATCTCTGTTTTTATTTATACGTAGCTTTATAACATTGCTCAACCATTGTCATGTTTTTCTTAATTTTTTTTCTAAAAAACTTGATGTGAAACATCTAAGACCAGCTAGTACTTAAATTCTGACAACATCATTAGCAAGACTGTTTGCCCAAAAATGAAATTGTTCGGAGTGTTCTGAGCTACCAGATTTCTAAGCAGTATTTCCTTTATCCGCTAGCAGCCCAATTACTTGCGGCGAGGTAGCTATGAAAAGGAACGTTGTTAAAGCGCATTCTTACGTAACGGTGGAAAAGTCAAACACTGATGGACCGTCATGCAATCAATCTCCCACACAGATGTATGCCTGCCTAGCAACACCTTTCTGCTAAGTGGAATCGCCTCTTTCATTTGTAAAGGTGACGGCAGATGGTTGGCTACTCGCGGCTGCTAATTGATGATTACGTTTTGTTGAATTGATTAGTGCAGGGAAAGATGAACTGCTTGCATCTCTCGCCCATGACTGTCTGCAAGCTTTAAAAACTGCAGAAAAGAGTTTTTTTTCATAAAACTAGCTAATAGAGCTCTGAGAGCATCGTAATTGTCTGCTGGGAAGAGCGGCGGGTAAAATTGAAGGCGGCCGGACGTCGTAGCGCAGGGTTAATGTTTGTGCTAGTCGTCATTCTCATTTGTAGCACATTAGCTTGTTTACGGAATAGAGCGTCTCCAGCTGCAGCCGTCCCTTTAATATACACTATTCAAAAGGTCATAGCCTCTTTATTAGTAGATAGTTGCCATGGTTTCAGCAGACCTTATCAAAGGAATCGGTTCTTTTGTGTTTATGGATGTGCTGCTGGTTCTGTCTTAACTGTTTCAAATCAGTTTAAAGGGTTACTGTGGTTCTTTGATCAGTAGGATTGGGAATCGAGAACCAGTTCTTATTTAGAACCACTTTCCTTTAAAAAAACAAACTGGGCTTGAATAATGATGCATCTGTTTGATGTGTTGTTCTAACAGGTCTCAACAATAACTTACAGTATCACCAGTGTTAAGTAACTTACAGTATCACCAGTGTAGTTTGTTGCACCAACAAATGATTCTTTAGTAGGACTTTAAAGCTACAGTCCATAACTTGCCATTTTTGATAAATGTAGTAGTTACTGAATGCATATTATAATTTTTACAACTGAAATACCTGCCAAAAAATGTTTCACTTCTTTATTTAATCTATTGTTTGGATTATTTATTGACATCAAGGTCTGTTCACATCGTTTAAAATTTCTTTTTTCCTCTTACCTGTAACTCATGAATATTTATTTTCACTGTTTCAGCTACTTTAATCTTTCATCCAGCTGAAGTGTTTGATTTTTAAATGGAGGACTGCAGGTATAAACTAAACAAACCCCAGCATCACAAGCAGTTTTTCTCTGTAAACCCCTCGCACCTCAATGAGGAATAACCCGGCTCAGCACGTGTCACTTCTCCTCTGCCTCAGTTATGTGATTGGCTGAACAGTGTTAGGTTTGGTCTTCATAAAGACTCTTATGGCTGAAACGTTCTGTGTGGAGGTGCTGGTGCCTCAGATGTAGGTGGTTCTAGAGCTCCTGGTGGATTGTGGGTAGTTTTGTTTGGTGGAGAGCAATGACATCACACACCATCAGTGTTCTTGTTAATGCAAATGAGTTTTTGCACGGATACGTTTTGAGTGAGAATTACACGTTTTTGCAGGCCTTGATTGAATTATTTTTCTCAGTTCCACTCATTTGTTTAAATACTGGTAAACTGCAGGGGGTGTTTCTGTGGATTAAATGTGAAACATCTACTCGCTGATACTCAGAAAACATGAGCGAGAGACTCTTGTTTTGAGGGCACTTTGTCGTCTGATTAAAATATCCATCCTCTTTGTTGCACCGCATTTTCATAATGATTTAAACTGCATTTACATCCCTCCAAAATATCTTTAAAAAAGATCTAGTCTGGACAGCATTAGTTCAGAGCAAGGAAGTACGTGAGATGCATTGTTAATGTCTTCTGGACGCATTCTTGTTCTGTCCCCAGTGACAAATGGAATTACACCGCATGTTTTCCTGCGGTGGCCTGGACCCGCAGACACTGCGATGCTGCTGTCCTGGACTGCAAATGTCACGGGACTCTGACTGTTAATGAACCACACCAACTTAACACGCTCCGTGTTTAGTATGAGTGGTCTTTAAAAAATGCACGGGGAGCGTGTCAGATTTGGCATTACCAGAATTTGCATTTTATTGACTCTTACTCCGTTTGTGTCTGTGCGGAGCCGTAGCGCGTCGTACGCATTGTTTTAAATGCAACAGTGTTCATGTCAATTACTGAATAAAATTAAGCATCACACAGTCGTTGTTTTTCTCTGAGGTGATGGTGTGACCTTTAGAATTCACATGGGCATCTGTTAAATGTCTTCTAAGGTCACAACATTCGATGAATCATGGCTCTAATTTGACAAAGCTTTTTTTCCCCTCCATCTCGCTCTTTGCAGAACGTATTCGGGTTTTTTTTGCATTTGAATGAAAAAGCACTTATGGCATTCAGAGCTGCGACACAGTACACATTTGCCCAGATGAAATGCAACGCCCTCTGTAACGCACGGTTATGACTTTCATGCATATTCAAGTCTTAGCAGATAGTGTTTTAAATGAGCATAAATAACATTCACAGAGCGTTCTCAATGTGAGTCATGACTGGTGCGCAATAATTGCGGCGCACAGCAAAGGGCCTCTCATAGACTCTGGTTATGTTTGGAGCTCTAGTGTGCAAAACTGTGCAGTGTATTCAGTGTACTAATACTAAGTAAAAGTGATAATATATGCTAATATAATATAGATATAACATAAGCATGCAGATAACCTGACTGTGTTTGTCATGTGACCAATTGATTGTGATTTCAGCCATTGCAGAGTTAAATTATTCCCAAAACCTGCAGAGAACGCAGAAGTCGTCAGCAGTTTTCACTAGGTAATGAGCCACAAAAATATTTAAAAGTTGTGTCAGTAATTATGTCCAGTTTGTGCATGAATCTCATTAGCATACAGTGCACAATATGCATGCCATATACTGTGGTGTTATGCAATTTTGAATGCGGCCATTATCTCTCTGCTGCCATAGGCACTAGTGGTACAATTCCCAAATATTTACAGCAGAGATAAACGAGCAGAGCCGTGTGTCGGAGAGAGCAAAACGCAGCCGGCTAGAAAACAAACTGCATAAACCTTGAAGATTAAGATGGATGGTCGCATTCTAGCGCCTGGCGGTTAATGAGACCAAATTTGCGCTAAATAACTGAAGTCGGAGCGAGAGAATAAAATTAGGGCAGTTAGGGAAGTTTTGTTTACGTTGCAGACGAGCGCTTTGCGTCTTATTATAGACTCAGATTTTGCCCTCTGAATCTGTGAGGTACGACTGATAGAAGTGCGAAAGGTTTTGTGTGAAATCAAATTTAGCAGTGGAGGGAGTCAGGAATGCGTTTAGGTGATGCAAACCCTTCATCAGAGACGCAGGGGAGTCAGGGAAGGACAAAAAGTCCTGGCTAAAGGACAACAGCACTAAATGCCCCCTCCTCTCTGGCCATCTGCACGTCTCCTAAACTCTGTTTAAGGTCAAACGCTCCAGGGCTCGCGTGACATGATGCCCTGCCGTGGAGAGTAACCTGGAATATCAATGCTGTTTTCACACATTTCTGTAAAGATTATGATATGAAGGTCAGCCAGACAGAATTAGATTGTACGTTTAAACCAGTGCCACTTCATAACTAGTGTACACATGTAGAAAGAGGCTTTATAGTTGATCTTGAGTTTAAGTAAGTGTACATTGTATGTTTGTAATACTTTGGTTGAAACATGCAATCCAAACTTGTAAGATGCACATTGATTTTGCGTGCAAAAAAATTTTGTTTATGAATGCATGCATAGCACTGTTTGAAGAGACAGATATTTGGATCTGCATTTTAATAATGCAATTGTGCATTGCTGCATTATTTACTAAACTCCTGCAGACCAATTTGCGTTGATTGAATTAAGGCGAGGTTGGCTTTGAGATTGGGTGCTTTGAGCAAGATGGAAGACATGAGTCAAATTGCTCAGGTTTTGTATGCAAATACAGGGTTGCAGCCATTATTTTCAGTGGGCTGTTTGTCGTTGCGCGGTGCGGTGGACACACAGGCTGATTTTTCTGTGTGCTTGGCCCCGGGGGTCCAATGTTCTTTATACTAAACTCACAATGTTTAACGTGAGATTGCATGAAAAAACAAGAGGGAGCGAGATTGAACACACAGGTAACTATAGGGTACTGGGCACTTTTTGAGTTCTCATTGACTGCAGTGCTTCTCAGGAGAAATAAACAGAGCTTATATAGGGGCCAATTTTATCCCCCCGATGATGCGTTTTGGTCCGAATAAGTTCTTGAAGTACATAAAGCATTGAGAACAATTATCTCCCAGTTTGAATGCTTGTGAAACGAGAACCCTTCTGTAGACCACACATGAATTCCTCGGCAGTATAACTTCAGATCTCGACTGTACAGCAAAAATCAGCCCGCAGCGTTTTATCCCCTGCACAGATTGTGTGGGTAGGCAAGCTATATAATTTCTTCATCTGAGTGAGTGCGGTTGCCAGCGCTAACCTCATAACAAAATCGCATCCAAATGCCTGAGCAGGCTTATTGGCATGAATCCTTCATCTTCTTTGTGTGTTCATACAGGAACCTGGCTTCATTCATTCTGCATTGCTTCTGAATCTGCTGTAATTATGAGGGAAAGTCACCACGGCTTGGTCCAATGCCAGATTTCACAACGTGCATTCAATGCGATCGCAACAAAAGAAATAATGCTTGAGTTGAGTTGTGGGATTTCAGGTTGAATCGGATGCGGGGAGGGAGAAGGAATAGATGCGGTAAAAATGAAATGGACACATTTTTATGATATTCTCAGTCCTTGCACACAGCAGATTTACGGTGGCAGCAGTGTAGTGTGATTTACAAACGCACAACTTTTAATGAATGTGTCAAAACAATGTCTTGGAAGTTGAAGTCATCTGTAGCTCCCCCAGTCAGTCACTGAATTTGTTTGAATTCATTTTAAAATGACGTTTAAATCATTTTTGTTTTGTTGTAATAGTATTAAACAGTATGCTAACTATGTTTACATGTCAAAATCAACCATGTTTTTTTTGTTGAGCTGAGTTTTGATTGTTATTAATGTTGATGCCTAAAGACCAGTAACCCCAGTCAGACTAGCTTTGATTCCCAGTGCTGGCAGGAATAACTGAGATGCCCCTGAGCAAGATGCTTCACTCCAGTTACTCCCTGGGCACTGTTCGCAGTGTGTGTCTGTGTGTGTGTCTGTGTCTGTGCGTGTGCGTCTGTGCGTGTGTGTCTGTGTGTGTGCGTCTGTGCGTGTGTGTCTGTGCGTGTGTGTCTTCACAACTCACTACTCCAATGTGTGCACTAACTAGATGGGTTTAATGCATGACAAATTTTTTGTATTGGTCACCAAACTTGGCTTGCCTGTTATTATTTGTTTTAAGCATTAACCTCACTAACTTATTATTTTATTCATTAAAACAGCCATTTTGGCAACAGCGAAATGGGCAGAAGTCTGTGGTTGTGTTCAGGAAGGCAGCTCGCTAAATTTTGAAACACCTGTCATTTCGTGTAAATGTTGTTATTTTAATTCTAAGTAGCACATACTCTAGGACAGGCAGTTTGGAGCCAAATGGGTTTCGGTATAAATCATTTATGAGCACAGAAATGGCTCCGTTTTATCAGGCTCAGGGGAGGAACCAAATGAAGGTTTGATCTTGTATCTCCAGCAGTTGTGGTTTAATTCAGATCCCGTCAACCCTGTTACTTCAGTGCAGATCTTTCACAGAAACCGGTCGTGTTATCGTACATGCTTTTATAGGTTCAGGGCAGAGGGCATTCTCAGACGTTGCGTTTCATAAAGCGCATGAAAGAGATTGCAGTGACCGCAAGACATCACACCAGGAGAACGATGCGCTACTGCGGCTGTAAAAAAGATGTGAGAGAATTTCACGTTCCTGCTGCAGTCAGCAACAACGCATCACTTGACCCCCCCGTGTGTTTCACTGCACTGAAAGATAGATTTGTCTCAGATTTCAGCCTGGCCTATCAGATCATATTATTTTTTGTCATCTCAAATGCACTTGATTTAGGCAAACGCTGGCAGTTAGCATGCTAATCTCAGAAATTCTCTTCTGTGTTCTGTTTTGAATTTTTCAGACTTTGTAGATTGTAGTGTATTTACCTTCAATTTTAAATAGTCTTGTTTCTACAATCCCAGATATTCCACATGTTTTTTTCTATAATTAATATGAATTCATTAAAGCTCAGTGTATTTTAGTGATTAATTAGCGTGACATGTCACACCGCAGGACATGTCATCTTCCCAGAGGAACTGTCACATTTCCTCCACAGCCTCACAGGCATCACTGAAGTCAGTTTGTTTATTCTGTGACACACTTTCTTCTGGCATCGATGTTCAGGACTGAAACCACTACTGTGCTCACCACTACTGCACACTGTACTGTATATACTGTACACTATACCTGGCATTTTTTGTTGTCAAGTAAGCAGTACAATATGCATTATACCAAGATAAATGTTTTGAACAGCAGCAATGTTCCTCACTGCATTCGTCACATGATCTTATGTCACTTAGATACAGTTAATGTTTATATAAACATATTCTGCATATATGCATTTTTCTAACATTTTTTGAATGACGTTTCTGTAGCTTAATTTCAAGTTCAGTGTTTAGTGGAGCAGAGCATTATATATACAGAGCATTACAACATTATATACAATGTGGATTTTTGTAGATTTGTAGCCAAATAGTTTTGTATTTAAACGGAGGCCAGGCAACATGTTTTAAATATTTTCTTGGTGTTAGTCAAGCTGAGAGGAACATACAAGCGGCTGAAGTGTTTATTATTGTACAGTGACTGTCGGAGGAGATCTCCAGGGCTGCTGGTGGCTGTGTGTCAGAGACCATGACCAGACATCTCATTCTGGAGCACAGAAGTGGCATCTTTACGCTTTATTTCAAGTGGACGTGACCTGCCTTCCTCCCATTTCTTCATGCTTTTATTCATGAACTTTCCGAGGGATTTTTCAGAAGCGTCTGGCTTGGCTCAGATATCTTTAGGAGACGGGGGCGGAGTCAGAGAGAGAAATGCAAATGAGAGGAATTAATAAGAGGTAAACGCACTCCTGCGGCGCTTGATGCTTTACACCTGCGTTTGGTTCTCGTGTTTCTCACAGGATGGTGTTAATTGTGACTCCGTTCTCTCAGGAAATTAGTCTTCCGATTTAATTTGACTGACGTATGTTATTCAATATGGCACAATTATTCATAGCTCATACGAGACGTCAGTGCTGTTATGATTGCAGTTTATGGTATTTTCATTTTTAATATTTGTGGCTTTAAAGGGGACATGACAAATAACAAGTTTGTATGTACTCCCTGTATCTCATGCATGTTCACAGTGCAGAACGTATGTGATAATGATGAAGAATAGACAGAAATCTTCTTAATCAGACACAGTACAGAAGTTGATTTATTATGTTTATCTGTGTGAGTCTGCAGTGTGTTTCAGTAGAACAAGGTGTTAGTTATTGGTTATGGTGTTTTTAGAGTAACTAGCTTTATAGATTATATTAAAAGTTAATTTCTTTTGACCAGCAGCGTCCAGTGTAGTTACTAGTCAAAAATAAATTGCATTTTCAGAGTAACAAATGTCACAAATATATAAGTGTGTGTGTGAATACAATTGTGGAATACTGTATATGTCATTTAAAGAGAATAAGTGAGAGGTGTAGAGTGTACCAGACCTTTCCGGAGTGCATGTGTGGTTAAACCGCTGGATCACCTGACAGAAACAAGCGTGATGTCTCCAGCTCACCGAGTCTGAGCTTCTCTTCTCCTGGTTGTACCACCGGGAGAGAAGTAGCTAATTGAGTTGAGCTGCAGGGAAAGGTGGGGGGTACCTGACGGGCGCTGCGCTGTGAGGGCAGCTTGTGTTGTGTTGTGTCTTCCCCAGGGAGAGGTGTCTGAGAGCAGAGCCAGTGAATGTTTCCAGCTGTAATGTTGCTCATGGGCTAACAAAAGACCTGTGGTACTCTTCCTCAGAGCTGAAGGTCAGTCACCACATCCTGGAGAGAGAGGATAAGATAGAGGGAGAGAGAGACGGAGAGAGGGGGAGAGAGAATGTATAGTGTCGCAGAAGTTCATTCAGAGCCCATGGCTGCAGTTTCTGGAGATTTCAAAATACAGCTCTTGAACGTGTAGCGTGCTTTGGTTGTCTACTGCATATTGTAGACAATGTTAGGAAATACATGTACGCTTCTTGCATATTTATTGTGCATACTGGTGCTGCACAATATTAAGGAAAATTGCAATATGCGATAACTTGCTAAATAATGCGACGTGTAGTATGTGATGCAATAATGCTGCAACTTGATGAATTCACTTTCAATTTATATTTAAATGTATGAAAAACTTACAAGCAACCTGAATGTTTAACATTTTTTCTAGGAAGAGAAAGTTTACAACTTTCTGAAGTATTACAATCATTATTGCAATACAGTTGCAATATTCCGACACTTTCGTTACAGTGTGCAGCCCTAGCGCATACTGTGAGAAGCATGCATACTGCAGATATTGTATTATAGCTTTGTACTGTGGCGTGTTTTCTAAGCATTCCCTTGGTTTCCAAGTTGCTGCTGTTGGTCAGACTGCAGAGAACGTAACGAGATGGCTGCAGTCCATAGCAGCCTGTGTGGGGCTGCAAATTCAAACTAACACCTATAATGAGCAAGACTTTGGCTCGGTTTGAAATATTTTCCTTAGGCCTTGGATTTGAATCGCACTGACAGTCTTGATCAAGGCAAATTGAGGTGCCCCTGATACTTATTGAATCGTGTTACGCTGATGTAAAGTAAATGTATCATAATGACTTTGTTGTCTCTCAGGACTGCATGTAGCCGTGCGACAGAGCTGGGAATTTCTTTCCCAATTATTCGAATGTTTGTTCATTAAAAGCATGTTTTGATGTGAACACCTTCCTCAGATCAGCCTGTCCTGACACGATCACCAGACATTTGAATTTATTTCAGGAGTCATAATGCCGCAGTGTTTCGTTGCCAAACCGTTTTTTATTTCGGGCCAATTTGTTTTACATCTAAGTTGTAAAACTGTCCAAACTTTTCAAGGTTCAATCAAATTATGAGTCAAGAAAGTAAAAATTGTGGTTGATTCAGAAATAGTGAAACATAATGGGCATGTCTTTTCAGATAATAAAGCCAGTTGTGGATTTGTGCTGTGTTAGCATAAAATTCGAGCCGCTCTGTTGCCCCTGTACATTCCCCTGCGGTCATTAAAGTGCAGTTGCCCCAATTAATATTGCGCAGCAAAGAACTGCAGCTACCAAAACGTATATGCAGCAGTGCAGCATGCAGTGTAAGCCAATTACCTTGACTATTAGGTGTTCAGATATTCTGTTTAAATTCATCACTGGCTTGGAATTAACTGTGTGTAAAAGTAGATGTATATGTGAGTGTTGTTTAAAGTCTTACAATGTCACTGTTGCTAAAATATAAACAGTGGAACAGGAAGAAGGATGCAGAGAATTGCGCATTTCCTGCACGGAACACACGCAGGCTGTTAATGAGGCTGCAGGTAAGACCTGGCGATGCATCAGAGGTGGTGGTCTTCATCAGCCGTGTTGAGCACTCTGGACAGCGTGTTAATCAGGCATTAAAAGCGATCAGAATGTTCATACGCTGGTGTGATTCTTTGTTGAACCTGTAGTGTTGAGTACAATGAGGAGCTTTAACAAGGGTGGCATTGTTATAAAATGATAAAGTAATGATAAAGTTATAAAAAGCATTTATTGTCCACTGTTGATAATGAAATGCACATTAAATAGACCCAGGTAAGTGCATAGGGCCTCCGCCGCTGATAGTTGTAACAGCAGTTGGGTTTAATTTATAGCAGTGGTTCTGAACTGGTGGGTTGTGACCCAAAAACTGTTAGTCTGATGCATAAGTGAAAAAAATCACATTTACAAGATTTCATGAGTTTCACAGTCTTGATCTGATTGGTTGATTTCTACAGACAAGATGTTTGATGCTAAACAAAACAATCTGTGATTTACATTTGATTTGATTTACATTTACGGCCTCTTGGACGCTACTTGGCTAATGAAAGCTGTGATGGAGTTCAATCCTTCTGTTATCAGTCTGAAAGTCTGGCTAGGCAAGACTACCTAAAAACAGGCCATATCTATTTTCATTAGCTTGTGAACAGAAGCGAGAAAACAATGTTAAATGTTAAACCACCCATATAGTTGTGTGTAGCAGGAGTCGCAAAATAAATAAGTTTATCGACTTTTGCTGTTGACATTTAAGACTGTATGCGTATTTTGGTGCACGCTCGTCTCTCACAGATAGATGTTTATGGTGTTAGGATTTGAGGAAGATTATTAGAAGTGATACTTCATTTTGTCATGCCTGTCTAAATATTTATCGTGCCTTTATAACTTAGTGTCAATAACCAGAAGAAAAGTATATTTGACTAGCGCTGATATTTGTACCACCAGAAGTTTAATTTATTACTTTGCCTAAAAAGACTGTGGTGAAATTGCCACCAAAGGCTCTTCTCACTCAGCGTTATTTATTTTAAATGCAAATTGGTTGACGCATCCATACCAAGTCGTTCCTCGCGGCGCAAGCGGCGTTGTGTGTTGATGGCGGCTACAAAAGAATCTTGCAGATTTGTCCCCAGTAATTATGAATAATCTGGCGACGCTTTTATGTCTTGTGAGATTCAATCAGTCTGCTCTCAAATAAAAGAGGCTGAGCAATTTCTGAAATGTGGGGCGTGAGTCACGCGCATCAATAGCACTTTAAAGATGCTGGGTGCTGCCTGCTGCCATGTTCAGGGCCAATAACAGCTGCTTTATTGATTTTGTTTTTCATACGTTTATCAAAACGTATTTTTCTTCGTATTGGAATGAATGAAGTTGTTATTGCTGCAGGTGCACGGGGCTGTTAGCATCGTATTGTTAGCTGAAAAAAGGCAATTTTATAGACAAATTATTTGGACACGTCCTGTAACGTCATTTTGTTTATTAATTAATATCTGAATTAAGGCCCTAGTGGTGTTTTTTAAATGTAGCTGAAACTGAACTGTATTTATTGGTGTTTGCTAATATTTGCTCATCACTCTTATTGTTGCTTGTTGTTACGTATTGGAACAAACATTTAACCCACAGCCTTAGACTTGGTTCGTAAATGATCGGTAACACATTGTTATAGCTGCTGTCATATTTGACCAAGCCATTACCAGGTTCCTGATAAAAACAGGTGATTAAAGTCTGTATTGTAATCGTAAGACCCTCAATGTATTCAATAGATAAAATTCGTTGTGAAAAGTAGTTTCATTGTTGATTTAGCAATGTAGCATCTTTTGGCAGTGCTGTGAAAATAAAGTGCAACATTATTCATGCTGCCGTGTGCATGAGTTGAGCTTTCAGGGCAAGAATTGCATCAGGTATGTGTAACCACTTCATAAACCAATCAGATGGGAGGACGTTTCTCAGTTCCTGAAGCCATCCTGTTCTCTGTTGGTCAGGCAGGGAACTGCAGCTGTAGATTTCTGCCTTTTTCTGTGGGGTGTTACAACAAGCACCTTGTTTTCTCATTTACACTGTGCGCTTGGGTAGTTGTCAAGTATGAATTTAAGCAACGTGCAAAAAACGTAAAGAAAACGTAACATTAGTTTGGGATTTGACTGTAACCTGCAGTGCTGGTGTCAGTTGTTAACACAAGATGGCAACAAAGGTCTTACTCTGAAAGCGTTGGTGTGTTTTTCCATTTAGTCAGTGTCGACACCGTTCTGTCGTGTGATGAAATCAAATGTGAGCATTGGGGTGTAATCTTTCTGGTGTACACCGGTTGCCACGGTAACCATGCAGGCGTCAGCAAGCCGCCGGGGGAGATGTTTCATACAGCAGCTGATGCGAGCTAGAAGATTGGTCCTGTGCTTACGTATGCGACGGTATCAGCCGAACCCCATGACCTCATACGACAGCGGCAGTGACGCAGGGCTGCGTGTGTGCTGCGCTGAACCAGCAGCATAACACAAGTTGTGTACACACACACACACACACACACATCATTCTGTATGATTTATAAGCTTGTTTCTTCATGCCTCCACAAGGTTAAAATTTGCTTGGTATTACTGTACTTGACATTTTATTCCCCATAACATAGTGAATACCACACATACACACACACGAGCAGCTATACTTGAAAATAGGTCTCATATTTTTAATCAAGCATCTTTATGGTCTTTATGGTTTTCTGGTTTATCAGCCAGAATTTCATGTATTTATGTAATTTGTATATTTATTTTTCACATTGAGGCCACACAACAACAACACAAACAAATCAGATATGCAAAAAATGCATTTTGTTGTCGGTGTGAATAAGGGTTTAAAGTAACGTGTTGGTCTCCTCTGCCTGCGTTAGACCTTCTTCATTACACACTGAGATCTTCCACATGATTCATCTCTGCTGTGAATCTGAAATCAACTCATTAATTCAGTCATTAACATGGAGTTTTAAGGCAGTTCTAAAGTGGTTTGAGGTTCAGCGCGGTTCTCCTGCAATGCTAATAAGATTAAAATAAACCCTCTTGTTTGTTTTCCCTCAGCTGTTGAAACTTCTTCAGGTTGCTTTGATCTGTGGCTCATTATGGTAAATTTAGCAGGACAGTGTTTATGAAAGACGCTCAGCAAGTTTCCATGCAGGCTTGTCATTGTGCACAGTTGTGTTTTGTAAATGTTGTCTTTCCACAAACTGTCTCACTAGGAGGGGAAAACTTATCTCTTTAAAGACTTTTTAAAGTTTTAACTGCTCTAGATCTTATTTAAAGGGACAGTTTACCTCAAAATGACAGCCATGGGCATGTTATGGTTGTGAGAACATTTACTTTCAACATTTCCATTTAGTAACAAAAATATTATTTATTTAAAACTTCTTAATTTATCTAACTTCTTAAATGTTGTATTAACATTATTGCTTGATTATAAGAACATTATTCAAACATTTTGTTATTCTGTATGTTTTCTGTAGTGCATTTTACTAACAGCTTTTGATATATGATATATAATATTAAAAAACATTCTAGATTAACTCACACAATGGATTTGCCTTTGTATCACAAGCTACAGTCTTTGAGAACAGTACAGAAATATTTAAACCAGCTCCTAAAATAAGCTAAGCTAGTTAAGATGTCTCCAAACAACTGTGTGCTTTGGCATTAGAGACGGTCCCATTTGATTCTGTGCATGTTGACCTTTGACCCCAGCCATGCTGTGGGTAATGAAATAATCTCATTCACGCTGATCTGGAGTCAGTGCTGGAGGTTCTTGTTGCTTGATTAATCATATTTGACCTCTAGTCTGATCTTGAGCGGTTTAACAGAGACTCTCTCCAGACGGCTGATTAATTCCTGCACCTGTTTAAAGACGTCAGTCAGGCCGGTGCTCTGTGGTGGTCAAAGGTTAGAAACCGCTTCTGATTCTGAGTGTGAATACATAAATAACTAATATACAGGATTTAATTGTATTTTATAATCCATCGTAATGGTTTTACGAAGCAAAGTAACTGTACTGTAAAATAACCTAATTGATGTTGACGGGTGTGTGTTACTGTTCCATGGCTGAGATTTGACCAGATAAGGTTTGTTATTAGGCAAAACAGCGTAGGGTGAGTGTGTCTGTTGTGCCTGTATACCCTTTATACACTTAAGATACATGTTATACCTCCATGTGAGTTTTTTAATTGGATCTAAGATGATAAATACGTTACGTGGGTGTCTGTTCAATTTCAAGCCAATCAGAACAGAGTAATAAGAAGCGGTGATAAAATTGCCCTCACCCAGCTGTGTGCACATCCTCTGAAATATTTACAAACGCCCGTCCTCGCATGCTGCTGAGAGAGGCCGGTTTATTCAATAACCAGCATCATGTGCTGTTAGTGTGTGTTGGTACAGCTGACGGGTGAGTCTCCTTTATTCCATGTGAACACGGCTCTCTCTCCTCCATACCCCCCTCCCTCACACGCTCACGCCCCCCGCAAACACGCTCGGCGAGCGCACACGCTCATTCCAGTCCTCCGGGCTCTTTGAATGTGCCGTGGATTTTGCCAGAGAGGAGCGAGAAACAGCAAGAGACACGCCGGACCCGGTTTCAGGACTAAGAAAGTGACGCGTTGATTCACCAGCAATGGCTCAGCCAGGAGGCAGCCAGGACACGCTGGCCGTCCCCCCAAAGCAGCTGCACCACGGGGACCATGTGGGTTTGAACGAGGACCTGGTTCGCATCCTGAGAGAGAACCTGTTGCAGCAGGAGCGCCCTCGCCGCCCCAGGGGACGCAGGTCCCCGTCCTCCATGTCGCCCAGGTTGTCTCCCACCACGCTACCCCCACGCAACTCTCCCAGGCTGCTGCGCCGCATGCTGCTGAACAACAACATCCACAAGCAGCGGCGCTTCACGGTGGCTCACACCTGGTAAGAGTTTGGACGCCACGCTCCCTGTTGGCATGTTGAGGATTGTTGCAGCTGCATGCTGCACATTTATAGTTAAATAACACACATGCTTGTGTATAGGACCATTTAAATTCTTTCTCATTACCATAGTTACAAATAATGTGTGTGTTTAGTAATATTGATTCAATTCATGGGCGTTTTAAATAATATTTTTATACCTGATGTAAATGAAACATTTGACAGTTTTTGGTATTTCTGTGTGAAAACCGTTGTTTTTGTTTGTTTTTTTGATACAGGACCGTTATTCTCTTGTTGCAGGTTGTGTTGTTCGGCGCATCGTTAATATTGCATCGCATTACAAAGAAAGCAGTTGGTTTTGTATTGGTTCTGTTTAAAGCCATTTGAAGATGTTGCAACAGCCACTGATAGCATCTTAATTCAAAGTTTATATCTCTGTGATTTAATTTCTGTGTTGCTTTATTAACTTTTAGTAATTTCTTTAATTAATTTAAATTAATTTGCGTTTGCTGTTGTTTGTTACCAGCCAATACTATCTGGCCAATACATGCCAATATACAAGTGAATATTTACCAGTGTTTTCTGGTAGTGGTTCATCGTAAAACACCACGTGTTTGCAATCACTTTATTTTTGGCTTTTTATGAGTTTATTGTCATATTCATCTCACTCGTCTCACTTCCTCATCCTCTTGTTTGATCAAGCGTTTAACATTAATCCGGCAATCTGAGTTGTGAAGTGGTTTTGCGGTGGCGGTGTTTCCTGCATGAGCACAGATCCACCTGCAGGAAGAGTTTGTACTGTACTGTCAGTGTTAATCTGTTGTTATTGTCTCATGGGACCTGCTGTTCTCGTTTGAATTACTCTCCGTTTATCAAAAAAAACAGGCTTTTAATTCCTCAGGGACAAACGTCTCGTCCACTTGACTTCCTGTTGTCAATACGTTCTGTGGGGATGTTTTTGTTCAGATTTTAACACTTACTGTAGCTGTGTGTCACACAACACTTACTGTAGTTTTGTGTACTGTGGTATAATGGTGGCAGGAAGCAGATTTTCAGGAACTGTTATGAGAAATGTTCATAACAGAGTTCCTGTAGTTCCTCTAATTGATAGAGCATTGTATTAGCAGTGCAAAGGTTGTGGGTTTGATTTTCAGGGAACACGTACTGATTAAACATTGGATTAAAGCCCCAATGCTAAATGCATACATGAAAAATCATTAAAGTAACTTTTTGGTTCCTGTGATGAGTTTTTCTCCAAGGAAAAGTGCTTTACAGAGTTTTCGTCTGCGTGTTGTTTGCTAACGCTTCACTAGAGAGGTTTACCGCCCAGCAGCTGCCGGTTGTGTTGGCAGGTTAGCGAGGTGACGGTAATGTATTCGATGGCAACTTCATATGCAAATGAGTGATGTTACACGCCAGCTCGTGTGCTAAATGCGGCTGCAAAACAGTTTACTGTAGTTATTTTTGCCTTTGCATGTTTGTGTAGATCACAGTAGCTGTCCGTGTACCGTACGCAGAAAGCTTTGGACTTCCCGCTTGTGCGGAGGGGAAAAATGAAAAATGCTTTGTTCTCCCATAACAGAACCTGTGTTTGTGTCTGATCCAGCTCAGTGCAGATCACAGAACCACTTATTCCCCCTCGCCGCAGCTCTTTCAAACCATCATGCATCATGATGCTGTGTTAGATAGTGTTTGATGTTTAACTCTGAAGATGGGCGGCAGTTTAAACGAGAGAGAGAGACAGATACTACAGTCCTTTGCTCTGATCTGGAGGATGTTCTGGTTCTGCTGAAGTTTATTAGCTCTTTATCCTGCAGAACATTGATTTTCCCGCTCTGACCTCACGGCTCTGTTGAGGGTACGTTTGGAAATTTTTCATCTTTACTATTAAATTTACTGCAGTATTATGAGTCACATGAGCCATGGAGTTGGTCTTTGGAAGTAAATGTGTTTCATGGGAAAATTACGTTCTGTGAATTTTTTTAAACCGGCAGGAGAGACGATATTTTAGGCTCATTGCTGAAACGCAGTGCAGTTTGTAGCTTAGCAGTAACGTGAGCTCTGAGCAGCCCTAGACAGAATCCACTAACCTCTCTGTTTGAATAAACACTCGAGTTTTAGTGAGCGGCGGTCGCAAAGCAGAAGATCGTGTCACTTGTGTTCTCAAAGAGTTCGAGCAAACAGAGAAAATTGGCGGTGCGCTCTGTTCACAAACATACTGGGGCGTATTGCCATGACTTTACAACCACCGACCGATTTTATCTCAGCTTGTAAAACTCTCCACCGCTGACCACAACACAGAACACAAGCTCTCCAACTCAGATAAACGCTCTGAGGTTCTGTGATAGACTGCGCCTCTGCAGAGAGCTGTGTTGTTTGGGCATGTATTTTCACTGCAATTAAAGCACATTTGCTCGCGACGACCACATGTAATCTTGGATAGCAGAACATTTGGGTGGCATCGTCGCTGTGACTCAGATATGGGCTGAGAAGATGTCACACATGGTGTTTAATCATCACACAAGACATCTGGCCTCTGCCACGTACTGCCGACTTTCTCATGAAATTACATCTTAAAAGCACATTTTAAACCGCTTATCCTGTGATTTGGTGATACACAAAAATCACGCAAAGTGCTGCTTTAAATTCAGGCTTACTAAATGTTGACACATCGAGTTGCTGAAAACCCATCCTAAAATTACAAAGCAACGCTCTAGAAACTGCAGTTTTGCATGGGCAAGCACCAATTGCATTTTCTATTTACAATGTAAAAACTGTAGCGTAACATTGCTAAATGTTTGTACAGTTTTTGAGAAACGTTGTCAGTGTGTATGTGGCTCTATAAATCATCTTGACAGGTTTCCCTAAGAAACACGGTTTTGGGCTGTTGTATGCCCTAAATATTCACTGTGTGTTTTGTGGGTATTGGGTTTGAGAGTGATTTGGGACGGTCTCTGTGGCATTTCTGCTGTTGTTGTATCCGTTTATGGTTCATAGAAAACAAGAAATATATATTTCTTGAAATTTAGAGAGAGAGAGTGTTTATGGCAGTAGACATGCTGTGTTAGCTGTGTGTTTGCTACTCAATTTGTCTGTAGCATCTGTGTCATAATTTAGGCTTAGCTTATAAAAATAATGAATAAAGCTTTTAAAGTAATACAGCTTGTAATATAGCATAACAAATGTCATTTTATCTTAAGTGAACTCATTGAGCTCATTGTTCTTAGACTCTTTTCATGCATCAGTTATTTTCAGCGGTAACTGACAGTACATCACTGATGAGTTCAGTGGAACAATGATGTAACCTCAAATGTTCTAGAGTCAATCAGAACCTGCGTTCTACTTCCATAATCTGATGTAGTTCAGAGTGAAACTGTATTTCCAATGAGGATGAAAGTAGGGCAGGATTGGATCCTTTGGGAGTTCATTACACTGAGGTTGAACGAGGTTGTTTGGAGGAACGAGGTTGAAATGTGAGGCAAAGATGATGTCAGCTGATGGGTCTTTACTGTTCAATCGCTTTGAGTAAGACAGATTTTTGTATTAAGAATGTGAAGTGGGTCGTTTTGAGTTAAGGTTTAATATTCCTTTATGCTCGTGTTAAAATTGATTTGAGTTGAAGCACTAGAGGATAATAGGGTAACAGCCTGTAGCTCATATTTCGCCATACCAAAGGATTTCAGATAACGGATGGCTTGTCTGGGCATCTGATTGGAGCTCAGTGATATTAAAACACGGCCGCTCTCTAATGGGCAAGGGTTCAGTTTATTTAGCTGCGGTTTAACTGCCGTGGCGGTGCTCAGGGAGCGAGATAAAGGCGCCGTGCAATCTTATCTCTTTTAAATAGCCAGGAGAGAGAGCGTGGTGTTCTCTTTTCAGCTATCACGCTCCAGCCTGCTTCATTTCAATATGAAAGTGGCCAGCTGCAGCCCGCGCCGTATCCCAGCATTCATTGCGCCGGCGGTTTGAATGGTGCCGCATCCCATCATTCACGTCTTCTCTCAGCTAGCCGCTTGATAGTCCACCTCATTTATATTCCCCACGTCAGCGCTAGCAGAAGAACGTGCTCGCTTTATGTGCTAGATATGTCTCCACAGTTACCATTGTGCTATCATTACCAGTATTTTATTTATTTATTTATTTAGCCACTCTCTCTGCGCACTACGTCTTTGGTATTTATTTCCAAGGCAACCCGCATTTTTCCAGGAAAGCCTTGTGCTTGTGGTTTTTTGCCCGAGGTTCTAATAGCCTAGCAGTCTCTGTGCACTTTAATGGCCCGGCTGGGTGCGGGTTCGTAAATGCATTCACGAATCGATCGAGCTGTGATGATGTCATCAACTCACTTCTGCACATACAGCAAACTGGAGCAATGAGATTAACTCCCTGCAGTCATGTGACAGCCAATATTTACTCTTTGCTAAACGTGTGTGTCATTACAGCACTTTCCTCGAACCTAACCATAGTAAAGACGCTTTGCGGTTTGTTTTTGTGGCATTCAGTTACACGTTTAGCTGAATTTCATTGTACGTTTTAAAGCTTTCAGGCAAGGTGCAGTCAAATAAACCTTCCAGGTTTAAGAGATCAGAAAGCAAATCCAGTCACAGGCTGAAATGAACAATGGTTTGTCTTTTAGTGAGTCAGTATTATTACGGTTCAGTTTGCAGATGAAGAGCACACACACGCTTCAATTGCATGTGTGTTGTGTCAACATGCTGCAGGAAACCTCTTCTTTCATGCAAACTAGTCATTGGTTTTAATAGTGGAAAATATTCACTGTATGTGTTTATCTTTCTCTAATCAGAGATGGGAGCTTTAACCTGATATCAGCAAACTATATGCTCCTATATTTAATTAGTGAACCTGTTTATGTCTATATGTCTGTTTTATGTGTGTTTATTTCTATATTACATTATGAACAGAACAGATGGACTGTCTGGGCAGGTATGTGGAACATTCATAAAATATTTACGTTGTTTTTGCTTATACATGAAAACAGGCTAGTTTGATTAAAAATCACCTTTATAAGCATATACCCAGCTGACAGGTTGGCTAACATTCTTTAGCATTATTTCAAATATTCTTGCAGTAGTGTTTGTAGAATTGTTTTACTTTATATATCCTATATCAAAAACATTATTCTTTAATTGTTAAATTATTTGACAACAAAACATTTAATTAACTGCTTGTCAAAGCGTCCGATCTTAACATCACATATTGATTTCTGTTTTATTTGAAGTGGTTTGACAGATTATATTAGATTAACCGCTGTAACAGAAGCTCATAACTATTTATCTCGTCTGCTTTCACATGGCTGTCTCTAAATCTGTTTTGTTCTGACAGTTGCTGTGTTTGACCACTAGGGGGATGCAGTCTACAGCATAAGTGTTGTGTTGCTGGTCATAAGTGTTGACTGGGCAAAATGTCTTAGTCTTAGTCTTAGTCTTAGTCACAGCCTCAGTCACAGCCTCGCGATGCAGCGTTTACTGTAGATCCGAGACATCATGCTTTCATTGGTCCACTTACCGTGATGACATGACTGGGTCGGAATGTGCTTCCTAAATTCATCCTGTTCTTTCTGCACCTTTACAGAGCAGAATTATTAGGACATGAAAGTGAATTTGTATGCATCAGTAGACAGGAAGTCGTGCGTAGCTTTCTGCCTAGATAAAGCGCTCTGTTAAAAGCAGATCGGACACTGAGGCTGTAATTAAAAACAAGGCTGAAATAAGTAGGACGTGAGCATCCGGTTTTCACATACTGATGTTTAGAAAGTGAAGCTCAGCTGATTATGAGATGGTGTAAGTTTAAGGAAAATAATGAGTATAAACTGTTTAAAAGATAAACTGTAGAATGTCAATAACCTGAAGGGGTTGTTCCTAAGGTAATATGTCACTCGTGTGATTTTCAGTATGTTGATTTTAAACACTGTTTGCACTTTTTACGATCAATTATATGTTGTGTATAAGCAAGAGGCCTCGCCTTCGTTTAACATGTGCAGCAGTGTGGCATAAATACCAAATGCGTACAGTTTACATTTGTCTAGATATACAGGATGTACAGGATCAATGTTTCAGTGTTTCAAAAATGTCATTTTTACACATTGAGTCAAAGTGAAAATGTTCAATTGTTATTTTTAACATTCATTGTAATACAATGTTTGACAGTGCTGTCATAAATACATGTTTACTCATTTGTATGTTTACTGTAATTTTTTACAGTCTAAATGTTTCAATCACAGTGTTGACTGAAGTAGCGTTAATCTGTCGTTTAATTTTTTTAAACTTTAAAATGTTAATTTTAAGTACAGTATCGCAGTATCATAGGTGTGTGTGTCCCTGCCTGTTACGTGGAGGTTTCTAAGGTGTTGCTATGCGCTTGTTCCGGTTGTTTGTTAGCATGTTGCTGGGCAGTTGTGAAGGTGTGTCGCTGTGTTAGGCCTTTTACCAACACCATGTTTCGATGTGTCACGGTTGAGCTGTGTTCAGTATTTACTGCAGTTTGTTACTATGGAGTTTTCCACATGGG
Source organism: Yasuhikotakia modesta (assembly GCA_036877545.1). NCBI lineage: Eukaryota > Metazoa > Chordata > Actinopteri > Cypriniformes > Botiidae > Yasuhikotakia > Yasuhikotakia modesta. Next base: position 13,952 of record JBAJNP010000731.1, on the reverse strand, counting down.
TGTGAGCGCCTGTAATCACATATTTGGCAGAGATTGAGGGTATTTTTACATTGTGGGTTGCCAAGATACCGCGTTTTGTTTGCAGTTTGACCCGCGTAGCGCGCAGTTCCACTATCATGTCGTAAAATTGTAAGCTCATCCTTCTAGACAAACAAATGCTTGTGCACACACGACACAGTCTGTCAACACTTATAATGTGTAAAAGCATGTCACATTTACTGTATGGGTCACTATAAACGTGTTTTAAGAACTAGCGTCTTTGAACTCTGGTTGTGTCTGGAACCGGATATTCGTCAAATAACAGTTTATATGCCAGAACCAAATTTGGTTGTTTCAGACGTTATCCAACCAGAATCTGCATTAAAAGATTTACTGCTTCATTTATGAGGACTGGGTGCAAGCTTTACTTCATAGTGAGGTTAGCATGCTAAAATGAATCTCATATTGTGTGGATTAGCTTTGATGTGACTCGTGCAAGGCATCCGGTCTGTTCCATCTGACATGGGTTTGGCCTTATAAAGTTTATTATATACACTTAACTGCCCGTTTTTGACGTAGATACGCACCAGTTCTCCTTTGAGAGTCTGTAATAACGGTCAGATGAAGTGGATAACATATGCTGTGCTATGCATAACAATGTGTTTGCAATTAGTCATGGACTCGTAACCTTTTATGAGACACTTGAAGAAAGTACAGTAACTTTGTACTGTGTTTACTGTAAACTTTTGGAACAAACACAAACTGTATTATCAGTGTGATTTTGATCACGTTTGCATTAATATTGATGGATTCAGTACTGGATGCTTGGATTAGTCAAGTCAATATTTAAACATCATTAAAATACATATATGGACATGTAACACCTGGATACCTGATCCATAAGAGAATTACAGTAATGTTAGCTTCTAAAACATTTGATTATATTTACAATATAGTCCGGCCTGTATTACAACTTAAATGTAATGATCAGGACGTACAGACAGTACAACAGTATTTTTGTGTCTGGTTGAGCATTAGTTAAAAAACGTTTTTCTTATAATGTTGAGGCTCATATCACAGAATGTTCCAGTGGTGGACAACTGTTTAAACAGTAAAATGTGTTTTCAGAAAAACTGATGTCAGATGTGAGATTCCACACACTGTGGTATCATTCCCTGTTGGACATCCCAGCGTTCCGTGGTGCTTGGCAAAACATTCTGGCCCATTCTGGTCCTCCAGACTTTCCTTTGGTACGTTATTGTGCGCTTAGTGTGAAAATCAGATTTTTATAATTGGTCCTGGCAGAGAATGAAAGGCCTAATAAAGCGCACCAATCCGTGCCTGGAAAGTCATTTCAATCCGCTCCCAGAGCTCTTTGTTTTTCCTGCGCTGTCGTGCGAGGACGGATTAGCCCCCGCCCTCGGGAGCGAGCAGCCAGGAGAGGGAACGCGAGGGAATGTGTGGGGGAACGATTGGGAGTGGAGCGGACTGACGCAGGCAGAGCCACTGAATGACGTGGGCAGAGAGAAAACCCGGCGCATCTGCGTCCACTTTCACAGCTGCAGACTTGAATCCTCCTCCCCTTGTGCTGACAGCGCAGGTTCGAGTTTCCTCCACCTGCAGTCGATCCGGACGCGTCACTTGCTGTGGAACGAGGCATTTGTTTGCTCTTTAATATCAAAGCGTGGACAGCCAGCGGATGAGTGATTATAGGGGTCCATTAGCGGTGGTAAAGCTAGCATCACTCATGCAAAGTTTTAACTTAGTAGATTTAATGAGACTTTATAACTTTGTGATTTAATGAGATTATTTCATAGATTTAATGTGTGTTTGAGGAAAACAGTGTGAGCTCAAGAAACCCAATTCTGTTGGGTTTATTAGTGGGGCGTGACAGAAACAGACGCATGTAAGCATGCAGGAACACGCAGACGCTCAGCAGCTGTTGCAGATGCGCTGGTGTCCCCGCATTTCAAGAGCTTCATTCACAGAGTCTGTTTTCAGTCTCGCTGCTGCACAAATGCTTTTAAATGAACAACAGATCTCACTGTAAGTCCTACTGAAGTGAATAAACAAACATTGGTAAAACATTAGCAGTTACATTACAAACATTACCAGAATGTTTCTACTTTTTTTTACTTCACAATAGCACAGATACAGTAAACAGACAGAAATATGATTGACGTATCTCAGAGTATGAAAATAGGAATTGGGAAAATGGGAAAATCAGCAGTTTTATCTATGTACATTTACAAAATCAATGTTTTTTTTGCTGACATCACTAGTTCCTCTTTATTTCAGCCCCTCCAAACATTCTTTTTTTTGACAGTCAAACAAGGAAGTGTCTCCAGGGCTCATGCGGGCTGTAAGTTAGAGGATGTTTAATGGTGATATGTGTGTGGAGCGATTGTTTAAAGACTTGATTCTCAGACTTGGTGGTGTTGGTTTGTTGATAATTATAATTAAAGGGATTTGGGTTATGCGCTGATGGTGTTGGTCTTTAATATTTACAAAACACCAAAGACATTTACTCATGTAAATACTAACCCCTCCTACACACTGTTAGCACGCTGTACTGTTTACCTAATCGTCTGTTGGAGAAAATGTGAGATAAACAGTTAGCAAAGCAGAGCATTTTTATTCTTAGCATCACAGGCTCAGTTAAAATCAGTTACTGCACTGAAAGCAGCAGCAGAGCAAACGAACTGCACGCGATTCATTTAGCGTTAGGAATATTAGGTGTGTGGTAATAATGCAAGATGCGTGAGGAAAAGCGGCAGCGTTCCACACTGTTGACGTAAGCATGCGCGAGTCTTGACATCGCTCGGGGTCTCGTGGAGTCTGGCAGAAAGACAGCCAATCGCATTTTACCTCAGCCAGGAGAAAATGCGACCGCTTGTTTTGACATGCCTTCGTTTAGTTTTTTGAAGCATGCTGCGTTTAGTGATTGGATGTGTTAATAATCACAGATTTGACACGGATGGGTGACGTTAGTTTCCTCTCCTGTGGAATGTGTTTATGACTGATGAGCCAAACACGACCTGAGAACTTCACCCAAGTTAGCAGAAAAATGAAACGGATCTTTATTTGAGAAAGTTTTATTTAAACAAACGATCTGCACTGAATGAAACGATTCCTGGAATGTCGTGAATGTTGGTGATGTGATGTTTTAATCAGATTGTTATCCATATTCACACATTAGCTCAGATAAACATGACATTACCTTCCATTATGTAACGCCAGTTACAAGTGACGCTTATGTAAGAAATGGCGAGTTGAAAGACAAAGAAGCTTTTCATATCATTAATTTTGGGGGAATTATGCAACATTTTCTCCCCGTTTCACCTGGGAAACTGGATTCCCACAAACACGGAGTACGCTTTTAAAAGCATAATTTTTAAATATGCGCTTCAGTCATTTACATACATTTTTGTGTCTCCATTTTAAAAGATTGATGTCATAAATAAGGTCTTATTTTGTGGCTCAACAGTTACAGTTTGTTTATTCACTGATAGTGTTTCTATATTTATTACAGACGCCACACAAATTGGCCTCGCATTAGATAGTAGGAGAGCAGAAAATAAACACTTCATGTGTGTGTGTGTGTGTGTGTGTGTGTGTGTGTGTGTGTGTGTGTGTGTCATTAATTATATGAGGATCGGGGTGTAAAAATTGCTGTTGAGAGTAACACACTATAAATAGATCTGTTTGAAAGAGGCGAGGGAAGAGAGAGACAGGCAGAAGCAGATTATTAGAGAGAGACAGAGTGATAGATGTGTGTGTGTTTCTCCTCTCCAGTTGCTCTGTGTTGCACATTATTGGGTCATTCTCACTGATTCACTGTTTACTGCGTGTGTGTATGTGTGTGTGTGTGTGTCTGTGTTTTACTGTGTGTGAATGTATAGGGCACATAATTCACACAGTTGTCTTTCTCTGTTTTTCTGTTGCAGGTAAGTGACACACACATCCATTGATCCATTGCTGTACAGAACCACAAGGCCAATTATGGACCACATATTGCTATTTCATTTGTTCTATGTGTGTGTGTGTGTGTGCATGTTAAAGGTTGATGTTCTTCCAGCCTTTATCATTAATGCTAATAATGTTATAGCTATTTCATATTTTTCGATCAGTTCTGTTAAACAGAAGCGTGTCGCAGGTTTAACCGTAAGGTTACTGGTAAAATAATACCTAAACCGAAAAAACTTTCCAGCCCTGTGTATAAAGCAAATACCTGTGAGGTGGAAATATTGATTTTTAAACACAAGGCCTGAGGCTGCCCTTTCAGAATGAGGGAGGGAAAGAGATCCGTCAGAGCCCACAGCAGGTTTCGTCTGAGCTGCAGAAATGCCTCTGTGATGGAGGAAGTGTGTGCAATATGTCACACTGTGTTGAGTCTCATTTTCAACTTTTAAACTCACTTTTGAATCGCCACCACCAAAAACCAGCACCGCTTTTACCAAAATAACACAAGTATGAAGTTGAATAATAGATGTAAACGATATTAAGAATTGCACTAAAAATAATATGCATTGCTTAATTTTATGGCACATATAACTTCAAGGTTAGATACACCTCCCAGTTGTGGTGAAGATCACAGTGATTCTGTGGAGGATTCTGTGGCTTTTCCGTGTTTGTAGCTCTTTAAAGCTTTTAAACAAGATGTGTTTGTGATATCTGAGACACAGGATTTAAGCACTTGGGAATTATATCAGCCAAATATGAAAGATTTATTGGGGTCAGTCATATAAAGGGACAGAGAGTTTGATTTCACTTCGATTCATCACGTTTACATTTGTGCTATTTTGAGCTTCATTAGCATTCTGTTAATGTGAAGTACGTCATGAGTCAGATTGTGAGACAGAGCGTGTCGTTCGTGGCCTGATTGTATCAGAAACCTTTAATATTAATGAATGTATCTGTCAAATAAACTTTTCTTCCTGTTTCTCCATCCGTCTGTTCTCACCATCTCTCTGTCTTTTGGATATGGTGGATTTGATGGTATTCTGTGTGTGGGAAAGAAATGTTTCAGGCAGAATGGCTGCCGTTCGCAGGCATGTTTCCCATGGAGCGACCAAACCACAGCAGCAACATTGCAGCCCCACCCGCAACCAGTGGTGAAGATTCAGAAATAAACACGCATGTGGGAGACGCATGAAAACACGTCTCGTTTTGGTCTGTGAGTTTAGCATCTTTATCTTCACAGTAGTGCTACAGCTAAATGTTACTGTCATAACATTGGAGATGTTTTTGATTTGCAGCATTTAATGTGATGAGTTCATTTACCTCATAACAGAGATAAAGTAACGTTTGTCTTACTCAAATGTAACATTTGTCTTACTCAGAATTTACATACTTTTGTGGTTGATTTTTATGTCATTTTGGAGCTGTTGGTTTGGTTGAAGCCTCAGTGAGAATTAATTTCATTGTCTTACACTACTTGTCTTAAAGCTGCAATCTGTAACTTTTACCTCTTTAGCGCCATCTCTGTTTGAAACACATAATTGCAGGTTTTTACACGCTTCATTCATTCAGTTGCAGATTGCAGCTTTAATGCTCTTTTGCGTTTGGCTTGTATGTATGTACGTACTGTACTGCAGTGACATCACACACGTTAGCAGCTGTGCAGATTTCCCTGTTAAGTGCACTTAGGGCTGTAAAACAGCAGGTGGAGGTTTTGCATTTACTGCGCTGAAAGTGAATCTGTGCGAGGGGCCGCGGGGGCCGTTCTGGAACAAGTCCTGAATGATTGATGATGACAAAGTGCTGTTCCTCCTGTTGGTGCAGGTGGTGACGTGGTGAAGATATCTCCTGCTCTGCAGGATTATTTTGGTCTGGTGGGGTTCACCTCCTGCTCTTCGCTGCTCTTTAGCACGCTGAGTTGTGGGCCAGGGCAGAATCTTGCGTTTCCCATGAGCCTCAGCATGCGCTTTAAAACCGCCCATGCGGAGAATCTTTGTGTGTTATAGACTGACATCTGTTCAGACGTTTCTAGCAAAGCTCAGTCATGACATGTTAAAGATGTGACTGTACAGTAGAGGTGTACACTATTACTGGTGTACAATACTTGCGATGGTGTTTATGTTTGCCTGTGAATTTTAATGCAGTTTATAACAAACTGTACAGCTGCCTTTGAGAGTGAAGTGTTTTCAGTCAGGGCCAACTAGGGTCTAAACAAACTTGCTTGCCTTGATTCTTAGATAATGCCCACTTGAGCCAGTGGCAGGAGTTTGTCCAGCGCAGCTGCACAGGTGCCGGCGTGCAGGTCCGTTTGTAAATGGTAAGACACAGAACCGTTTTTTTCCATTCCTGTTTTCCAGGCAGCTGAGAGCTGTTACACCAGATGTGTTTTAACAGCCGCGGCCGAGAATCTTTCTCTCCTTTGGGTTATTTTAAGGGTTTGGCTGCAGAAAGGACAATTCTCAAAATCCTGACCTCCACCAAGCTCATGTTAAATAAATGACAGCAGAGTTTCCACTTGTTTTGAGGAAAGTAGCAATGACTGTTTTTCTGAGGGTCTGATTTGAGTCTGTGATGTCACCGTGTTCGCAGAAATATGCAAAACGGTTAAGGCCTTTACCCAGCTAACAATTTTAGGTTGTAAGAATGTTTCCCAAATGTTTCCATTAAGTAACTAAAACATTAAAAATGTTATTTTGAAAGTGTTGAAATGTTCGCATTTTTATCATGATTGCTTTATATTAACAGTATTGTTTAAAAATGTTATTCTAGCATTTTTTTAAATACTGAACAATTTAAAAATGTTTTACTAACTACTTCAGAATAAAGTTTTTTTTCATTTATATTATATAGTGTTAAAAATGTTTCTATTAACATCACTGCAAGTTAGAGAACGCTAGTCAACATAGTCAACTAAGAAAGTTCCCTGTTAGCTGGGTAGGTGCAACCCAAATGCAGGCCAGAGAAAGTCAGATCTAACCGTCAGATGGAAAGACCACAGAAGGTTTAGCTGTGACATCTTAATTGCAGAAGTTCTCTGAAGTTCACAGCTCTAAACTGACAGCAGAAGCATGCTGTCTGTCAGCGCGCCACTGCGCGATGCATGCTAATGAGTGATCGCCGTGCGTACGTAACCTGCAACCCTGCAATGTCATCGGGTGCAATGCGCGTCTCTGTGGTGTTCTGCGTTCCTCACACATGTTGTGCATGTTTGTTCAGGCCTGTGGCTACATGCAGGAGCTCTGCGGTTTGTCTCTTTTTGCTGGTGTGAGTACATAGCTAACTGATGCGAGGGCTACAGTTCCTGTCTGTGATTCGACCTCTGAAGTGCATGAGGATGAGGCTGTCTGATGTCAGGACGGTTTAGCACTAGTTTTGAATATATAACTTCCTACTAAAGTTAAATGTTGCATTTTATTATGCAAAAGTCTCTGCAAGGTTTATATTTAATATTGCAGCATGTAAGTGTTCAGTTACTATTGTAGCACTTATAAACTGTCTGTCTGGTATCGTGTCTGTCTGGTACCAGTGATTGAGATCCATATTGTGTGTCTAGCAACCGAATAGTGAAATGATGTACATGATTTCATATTATTTAAACACAGAGGTGTCACAAGTATCTGTGCTTCACTCCTGCATAAATTACAATTTAGGTGACAATATTCACTATGACTAGTTCTGCACATTTCTGTAAAATTCAAACCATCGTCACTTGCAAAGTTATACACACAATTTATGGATCTTTGACTAATTTGCTAAATCAATACAGTTATTGAAAGATAGGTTGATCAGAGCTGAAAGCGCTGGATAGCTTGTAGCCAAGATATTTAAAACACAGAACATTGTGAATGAGTGACATTTTAATTCTGCGAAACTTGCGTTTGAATATGTATGAATTAGGCTAATGAATTAAGCGTCAAACATAACCTACAGCGTGTTGAGCTTCACAGCTCATTCTATCACACCAGGCTCTGCTGTGGCATTTCCTGAGTGTTGAGTATCTTTCACATGAAGTCTCGCAGAGCACACATTAGTGCTGGACGTGTTAACGAGGAGAAAATGGAAGTTAACGCTGTGAAAAGCATGCCAGCAGGGATTCGACGACTGCAGATGTATACCCTCTCTCCCACGCTCTCATGGCCGCCACAAAATGTTAAGCAAACAGCCACCTCTGCAGAGATGCGGTGCGGTGAAGTTTTCTTTACTGCACCTGCTGCGCCGCATTCAGCCGCATGTACCCACCAGCGCTCCCTTTCTCCATGTGTTTGAAGCTCGGTCGAGTTCGGCAGGGGTCGGGACACCGCTGTAGTCTGTACCTGCCCTGACTGTGTTTGACATTTCCCATTTTAGCTGACCAGGCATCTCAAAGCGATCAGCGATAACTCCACTATACTACCACAGATCGAAACAACACACACACACACGCATTGTTGGCCTTTCCAGGCGGTATGACTTGCATAACTGCTGACCACTGCTATTTTTAGATTTCTGCATCTGATATTTTGGCAGCAGGATAAGATGTGAACGCATGCATGAGTGTTTCCTGCGATTTCCAGAATTTCATTTTTGCAGTGGTGGAGCCAAAAGAACTAAAACTGTAGCGTTTTTAAGGCATTTTTTAGGCAACACTTTACAATAGAGGCTCATTTGTTGACATTAGTTAATGCATTAGCTAACATGAACTAACAATATATTTTTACAGCATTATTATGTAAACACAATACTTTGATTTTAAATATGTATTAGATAAAATGTACATTAACTAAGATTAATAAACGCTAACACTAATTGTTAGTTCAGGTTAACTAATGTAATGGAATTGCACCTTATTGTAAAATGTTACCGTTTTTAATTTCTGTGTTGATTCAGAACATCATCTGCGTTGGAGAGGCGAGGAGGAAATGAAGAGTAGTTTAGGTCAGGGGTGTGTGTGGTTGAGTGGTCGTGTTTATCAGTCAGAGTTCCTGCAGGCACAGGACGGGTGATAAACAGAGGCCCTGCTGAGGATCGGCGATTGTACCACAGCAGCTGATAGAACCACAAGAACCTTCGAAAGGAAATATGTTTTCTTTATCTGACTTCTCGCAGGAACGTTCCTCCGTCCCCGAGGAAGAACAGGAGAGGCGGAAGTGTCTGTTTCAAGTTTTCAAGAGGTCATACGTGGTTCCTAAAATATACGCCAGTATAAAGTTTGTTCCTAACAGAGTTGTAAAAGTTAAAAATAGCAGCGGTGTTTTTATTCATGAACAAACAACCAAGATTTTTATTACAGTAAAAACGTTGTTCTCAAAACCCTCATTGTCAGTGCCGTCTCGTGGGGACAGGCTCCGCAGTAGCCCTGTACCATCTAGGACATTGTTTGTTTACAGAAGCAAACATCACAGCCTCCGGGGAACGTCCCTCAGCTCTCAGTGTATATTTGTGAGATTGTGTCTCTGTCTCTTTCCGCAGCAGGGATGGGAAGCAGATTACTGAAAACAACAACACCCTGAACATATGAACACATAACCGCTGCTGTAGTGCGACTGTCACTCAGTGGTCTTTTTGGGAGGTTTGTTTTGGTGGAACGTGACGTAACGCCACTTCCTTGTTGTTTGTGTTACGTTATATTGTGTGCGCAGGTACACAAACAATCAGACGTGCTCGTCTAGAAAGTTCTTTAACTTGATTTATTTCAGCTTATTGCTTTGTTGGTTACAGTATTTCAATATAAAAAAAGTTGCAATCGTCTTTCCATGTGTTAAATTTTTACTTTTGTAACAAAATAACTTTCTTATATGTTGCTGTTTTTCACATTTTAGCATTATCCTTAGTTTTAGTATTTTGGCCATGACAAGTACTGTTAGTTTTTGTTTTTTAATACATTTTTAGATGTATTCATAGAAAGTACTTGCTTTCTAAAAACATTTGTGTACGTTTTTGTTTCTCCAATAAACAACCAGTCTCTGAGTAAAGGCAAACTGATTGTAGTTTAACTACTTTAAACTGAGATGCGTTTAGCTACAGCAGCGCTCTCCAGCAGAGACACACACTTATCATAAGCCGGTATTAGCACCGCAATTCTGTTTACAAGTTTGTAAATTGGAACCTATTTATCCGTTTACATAAAACAAATCCACACACTGCAGCTCGGTGAAAGCAATGCTTGTGTATTTCTGTGTGTCCAATGTTTGTGTAAGACGCTGTCAGAGTTATCAGAAACACTCTTGCAGTAATTTTGGTTGAATTTTTAACATTATATATCAAAAATATTCTTTAGTTGTTAGTGAAATGGTTTAGAAATGTTACAGAATCGGGGTCACCTCCACTGTTCGGGCGAGTCTGTGTGTTTGTGTTGATGTGTGTGTGTGTGTTTGTGTTGATCTGAAGTGACTGTGGGCATCAGGGCTTTTGCTTGACTGCAACAAACAGGAAGTGACATTTGTGCCCAGCACTGAGATTTCAGTAAATACTGAGTTTCTGCTGCATGTAATGTAAGGCCACATAAAACAGTGAATAGAGCTTATGTAACCAATCACTGCTGGAGAGACTGTCTGTGAGGAGATCTAGATGAGATGAGATGAGATCACAGATGAGATGTCTTTGTCTCAGTTGTTTCTCCTAGACGATGCAATCAGGTCACAGCTTTTCAGTTTGTCGCTCCTTATTTCTAATATATCTGAATATTTTTCTAATGTGTATTTTTTCTGTTTCTCCTAAACAGGCTTAAGATGAAATGTCTGAGAAAAAGTGAAACTGAAACTCCATGAGATCTCCTGAGAAATGGAAGAGCAACCAATGAGTTTTTCTCTGGGTACTTGATTATCACACTTTGAAAATTGTCATGTTAGAAAAGTAGTTTGACTGATGTTTTTAACCAGCCTTCAACCCTAAATTCAGGGATTTTGATCAAACTCAGTTGTTGATTGCAGTAAAGACAATTCCATTGATATAATAATTGTGATTAATAATGTTGGTTAATTAAACTTGTGTGATAGCAATAACTATAACAATAATAGTGACTTTCGTTGCTGTATTTTGTTAATCAGAGTAACTCTGTAGTAAAATGTAATACGATTAGCTGCGCTTGGAATAACTATAATCACTGTTTTGCTGAACCGTCCGAACTTCATTCAAAAAATTGAGTGTCACAGAAGTGTAGTGCAGTCAGGGTGCACAAATAAAACCAAACGTAACGTTGAAAGCGTTTTTCCAGTAGCGTCTGTTCCGACTACTTTGTAATTCCCAACATCCACGTTCTGTTATGTCACGGTGATATTTGTGATTTACGAGCGGGCGTTACACTGCGTTAGGCCTACATAAAAACATCAGTCAGATACGGAGGTGAAATTGAATTATGTCACATGGACTGATCCGCCCGTGGGCTTTTCATTCCGGTTACTCAGAGGGGAAAATTGAACACGGATTGATGGTACTTAGTTGGACAACATGCATAATTCTTTAAGACAGGCATCACTGCAGACTCGTGTGTTTGCAATTTTCTCTTTGTCCTAAAATGGCATTAGCCAAGCATGTTGGGGGACCCTAAGGGCTGTGTGTGTGCTAACGCAATACAAAAGACCCAATCATTTATTTAATAGCTCAAATGTTGCTCTCTCATGACTCAGGAGGCTTCTGCTTGTCACTGGCATATCAACTTTGTCTTTCTTGTTTCTGCTTAATGAAATAGGGGAAAGTGCAGTAAAACGTATCGGATTAACGTGGATACCATAAGAATGAAGCGTGAGATGTTTTAGTGTAGATTGTAGTCGTTGGTGCTGTAATCTGAGACATTTCTGAGATGTGAGAATTAGATGTGAATTAGAACCTCCACAGGAGATATTTATGAGATAATTTGAGACTTTTAGGAAAATAACCTGATAGAGAGACATAACATTTGCTCCCGTTTAATCTTATCTCATTGTGTCTGTAAGAAACAATTGAAATGTATTTATCTCCTTCAGTGTTTTAGTGGAGCCGTGGTTTCAGTCAGTTTTATGCAGCGTTTAATATTTAAATATTTCTTTGGTTTGGATGTCATACTCATCATTGCTTGTGACCTTTCAGATGTTGTCATCAGATTTAATTCCCAGCTGCAGAAACAGGCTGGTCCAGCTGTCACAGTGTGTGCCTTATTTAGTGCTGTGAAATGTTGGCCGGTCAGAGTTTCCCTTGTGGGGCCCCTTGACGCTCAGAAACACACACGCATCAAGTCACACACACACAGACAGACACACACACACACCCTGTTCCGCCTGGAGCCGGTGTTACTGCAGACGGTCTCAAGAACCAGCAGAGAGAAAGAGAGAGAGAGAGAGAGCACCCTTAGGCTGGGAGGAGTGAAAGAGAGAGAGAGCGTACAAGCTTAAGCGACACTGACTTGTGTGATGGCTGAGGTTTAGCACGTGCTGTCGTCTGCTTCGACTGCAGCACATTTGCGTCTTCAGTGCGAAAGCTAACGCTCAGCGGTGTCACATCAGTCTGCGCAGATGGGGCAGGGGAACGCAGGCAGCCCTGAGATGACACGCTGTATGTTTTTTCTCCAGCTTGGCTCGCTTCATCTCATCGGCCGCTCCACCCATTCCTTAAGCAAACAGCCATGAATTCATTAAAGCTGTTCACACTAAAAGGATCACTAGCTAACGGCGCGTTTGACAGCAGTGGAGTTCCTGCTTTTTTTTAGGAGGTGGGACCACCTACAGAACTGGATCGGAATACCGAGGACAGCGCAGCCCACCGGACCGGATAGGACCCTTCATCCTGCTGTCCATTGCATCTGCGGCGCCTGTGCCGGGATTATTGCAGTCGACAGGCGTCTCCCAGTTTCCTGGAGGCAGCAGCATCCTTCAACCAAATGAAGAGTTTTTCTCTGAGACTAAAAGCTGGAGAAACAATTAACAATCTGTCTTCACGATGAGGATGCAGGATGAGTTTGAAATCGCACACGAACGGCAGCGTAAGAACCCTCGTGCTGCTCTTTGTCTGTTGTTTTTGCTGTATTACTACAGAATAAGCCCTTAACACAGAGACCCGCTGCAGTTTTTTATTGGCGTGAGTGAAGCCTCACACACATTTGACGTGCTTTAAATTACGTTGCCTTAAATCTTTCTTTACGCACACAGTCCTAATCGAGATTTAAATGGGCGAAGCATCCAGTCGAAACACTTCAGTGGAACAGTGCAGCGTTCAGAAGATGTGACTTCTGCTTTCTGAGATGTTTGGAGAACGTTACTGCGGAGGCTTGGAAGTAGAGGGTCTGATGGCTGTTCTGAGGTCTGTGTGAGTTATTTATTTCTGAGAGAGAAAAGCCAACCGAACCACACCTTTGCTTAAATGAAGACCGGCCGCAGTTGCACAGGAAGGGAGAAAAAAATGATGCATGTCAACAACTTCCCGTTCCGAAGGCATTCCTGGATATGGTGAGTACTGAGTGGAAAAACATCACCGGCCTGAGGGAAACAGAAAACAGAGGGTTTGTGTTGTTGTGCATTTAGTTTTGATTATTAAAACTGGGGCTCACAAGGTAGTAAGGCTTGTTTACACACCCTGCCCAGAAGGATATATGTGTTAGTATGTAGATTTGTATTAATCCTGAAGTAAATGTCAGAGGTGCTAATGCTACGCTGGACCTGATGAGGTTTGGGTGCTGAAGGGGGGGATGATGTTTGCAGTTCTGTAAGATTTGAGTAGTTTTCATGAGGTTTTTGGTTAAATTACACCTGTCAGACGCTTCCGCACATCTCCAACCTACAGGGATTCACTAGCACACTGCTGTCGCCATAGAAGCGATTTATATTCCCATTGAGCCCCGGTGACCTTTTTTTAATCCTTTGTTGGGAGTGTTTTACGCTACGTGTGTAACCACAGGGTTTATGGTTTGACAGCCGTGTGGAGTCACCTGGCAGCTTCTGGATTTCACGAGATCTCTCTTAAAACTCCTGTCAACAGGCGAGTATGAACAGCAGGCTCTGGTGTCATCACCCTGAAGTGGAAAGCTAGCAAAACAAAACAGAGCCGCTACAGCAGAGGCAGGACGC